>CAUYQV010172075.1:0-38398 GCA_963574575.1 Galagoides demidoff | reverse complement strand
TTTTTTTATTAAATCATAACAATGTACATTAATACTATCATGGGGTACAGTGTACTGTTTCTGTATACAATTTGAAGTACTTTCATCCAACTGGTTAACATAGCCTTCATGTCTTTTTCTTAGTTATTGTCTTAAGACATTTATATTCTACATTTAGAGAGATTCACATGTACCCTTATAGGATGAACCATAGGCGTGATCCCACCAATCACCCTCCCTCCCCCGACCCTCCCCCCAGCAGTTGAATGCTGGTCAATATTGTCAGCAGGAACTTGGCATGATCTGACTTTGTATTTAGAGTGATTGCTGACGGCATCCTGGAGACTATTTGAGAAGGGCATGGTGAGATGATCAGTTAGGAACCCTGTGTGGTTCAGGAGAAAGGTGGTCCCAGTGGATAAGCAGAGATGAGAACAAGTGAAGAGATATGAACAAGGCAGCCCCAGTAGGACCTGACGATTGATAGGAAGAAGGGAGCATGAAAGAATGGAGAACAACGGAAGGAGACTTTGGGTCTGACATGGGCGATGAAATGTAGGGTGTTATTCTTTATCAAAAATAAAAAGAAATGTAGGGTGTTGCCATCCTGTGAGGTGGGAGTGGCTGGGAAGGACCAGACTGTATGAGGAGAAGACAAGTTCAGTTTCAAGCCTTTTGCCAGGGAGAATATTTGTTTGCACATGAGATATTATAGTCCATTGAATTGTATCCCACTAAGAACTATTTGTTGAAGTGCTAACCCCAGTACCTTAACATGAGACCATATTTAGTAACGGGGTCACTGCAGACATAATCAAAATCAAATTATGGTTGTGCTGAAGTAGGGTCAGTCCCTAACCCCATCTACCTGCTGGCCCTAGGAGAGGATATCCATGTGAAGACTGAGACACAGAGAGAACAGAGGAGATGAACAGGTGGAGGGGGTGACGCATCTACAAAGCAGGAAATACCAGGGATTACTACAAACCACCAGGAAAGAGACAGGCAGGATTCTCCTCCAGAGGCTTAGGAGGGACCAAGAACCTGCCAACACCCACCTCGGTTTCAGATTTCTAACCTCCTGAACTGTGAGACGATAGATTTCTGTTGTTGAAAGGCATCCAGTTTGTGATGCTTCGTTATAGCAGCACTGGGAGGTGAATGTAGATGTAGTAATAATACTATCTGATATTTGTGAGCATTTTATTACATGCAAGTCATTGTTCTAAGTGATTTATGAATATCAACCAATTTAATCCTCCCAGCAACTTCACGATGTAGATACTAACATTAAAAATAATATGTAAATTATTATAAAAACAAGAAGCAAAATGGGTTAAGTAAAACCAGGAAACTATAGAAAAGAAAAGGAAAAGAATTGGGTTATCTTTCTGGGTTCTGGATAGTTCCTCCTTTTGAGACCCTGAACATGCCCAAGAGCTGCTCTGAACTAACAGAGGTCAGCAGGTTTGAATTAATGTAAAAATCAAAACAAACAACTTACTGGATCATCATTTGCTTCCATGACAAGCTCTGGCTGTCCCACTGCGTGTTGGGGACAGAGACCAGCATGTAAGGAATGGAGGGAGTCTCCCCACCCCCAGCTGCCACAGAAGATGTCTTTATGGATAGAAGTTTGGGTCTATCTTTATGGTAAGAAATGAAAGAAGCAGCCGATGTATTTATATGAAATGCAAACAAGCATTTTTGATTGCTTGATTTGTTGAAAAAGTTGTCAGCTTTATAACTACCGTGGCAGATTTTCCTGAAGGACAGACTTTCCCTGCCCCCACGCCTCCAGTCCTGGGGCCACCAAACGTGTAAGGTAATCTTGTGCCTTGTGGGTGGCTGCCTTAGGATTTGATTTCCTTCCTGCCTACCTGTTAAGGAAACACATTTCCTCAGAAATAAATCCCCACTGTACATGTATATATGAGTTGAGCCTATAAAGTTATGAGGTGGATTTTTTTTTGTGGCTTGTGGAATCAGTTTCAGAAGCTGAGGAAACAACGGAGGTGATTTAGGCTGCCCAGATGGATCAGTTTTAAGGGATAATTTATGGGATGCTGGGATATGGCTGGAGTTGAAATGATGTAAATGAAGAGATTTTGAACAGTAGAAAGCACTGTCTAAATATATTCCTACTCAGGATGGGTAATAATCACTCTGCTATTCAGAACACTGACTAGAAATTAAATTATTTTATCTAAGCCTTATATTCTAGGTTAAAGGCTATCCAACAGAGCATTTTAGGAATTGGTTTCTAGCCCATATGGAATAGTCCTCTGGTTATTATTATTATTTTTATAATTGGTAAGGTACATTTGTACTTAGCTAGTGAGGATATCCACAGAGTTCTTTGCAACTCTTATCTCAAGATTTTGCAATTTTCTACGCACCAGCATTGCTTAAGCTGTGTCTATGAATATAAAGGCAAAGAAAAGGTTAGAGAACTACCTGAAATCACACAGCAAAACAGCAGAAAGATAAGATTAGGACATACAAGGTCTGACCCTCAATTATGTGCTCACGTATCTGGAGTGTTCCTTCTTCTTCTAAATGTTTTTAATATTATATTTATTTTTATATAATGGCCTAATTAAAAAACTCAGAGCTCGATTTTCCCCTATAAATTCTTCTGAACTGAATTCCAAGTGAAGCCAGGAAACCAGCACACTAGCTGATAGATACGGCAAATGGAATCGTGCTAGTGGGCTCATTCAGATGGGGCTGACAGTAAAGACAATTACAAGTTTATATACTTTTAGTTAAAATCCCCTCATATAACTCTGATTGGTATATTCAATTCATATTCTGGGAACACATATGTTTAAGTGTTATTCTGCTGGTTTTTAGCAGTGATTTTTAATGTCCAAATGCCCAGATATTTCTTTGGGATATGTGTTCAGAATCTTGAAGCGTGAATTTCTAGGTATCTGTTAACACGGAAGGAAGATAACGGCTTGGAGTTGATCTCTGAGGAAGGCATGTTGAGGAAAGGGGCATCGCCAAGTCCAGCCGCTGACATATTGTTACTGCTAGTGATACAAACATTCCGGGCAGAACAACTTTCAGTTCACATTTACAACAGAACCTATAGCAGAGAAAGACAGGCGTCCTGACTACTGACCGGCCAGGCAATCAGATTTGTATGTATTTATTGGCTTGTTTAGGGACAGCTGGTGTATTTTTTTTAAATCCTGCACTGATATGCTCTGTTGACTGTCAGTGTGTGCTCTACTTTCATAAATAAGTATATAAAATACCAAGCATTCAAAATTAACATGGTCATTTTTATTTATTTTCTATTTATTTAATTATTATTATTATTATTTTTTGGCAGATTTTGGCCAAGGCCAGATTTGAACCTGCCACCTCTGGTGTATGGGGCCAGTGTCCTACTCCTTTGAGCCACAGGCGCTGCCCATCATTTTTATTTTTATATTATTCATTTAAGAATTTAAAAAACAATAAAGTAACTACAGCTGCGAACAAAGGACTGATGTCACTGACAGCCTATTACTAAGAATGGGTGGGAACCCACCTGGTTGAATGCAGGTGACACTACATTATCACTCTGAAATACTGACAGAAGAATTTGGGGGAAAACTAGGCAAACACTACAAAAAACTTTCTGGTTTCTAGAAACAATTACCTCTTTATGTTATACTATTTTGAAGCATCTTACATTGTACTTTTCATGGAGGAAAAACAAGTTATTATGAATGATACATGTATAACTTTAAAACAGCTTCCAACATAAGTCCACATATGCATATGCATATATATATATATACATAACCATAATTTTATTTTATTTCAGTTTAGTTTCCTAGTACCATTAGTACCTAGGAACATTAGTTTCCTAGTACCATTAGATGATTGTATCAGATTTTTGACATTTTGTCTTCTAAATATTACAAAGAAGAGCACATTTTTCGCTTGTGGTCTGTTCCTCACTCTAGGAAGTTATATTGATTTTAAGAAGAGAATAGTCCCTGTTCTTCATAATCATTTTCCCTCCACTGGCTAGTGTACCAAAGAGTGTAAATGCCTGTGTTTCAGGTCTTAACATACCATTGCCTCAAAGGAACTCCAAAATTTGTAAAGGAATTTGTAAATTCATCTCAAATGAAGATGAAGATGTTGACATTGACAGGCCTTATACTCACAAGTGTCCAAAATTTACCACAATTATGTTTTTAAAGTGTTCACACCTCATGGAACATTTGCATTATAATCAATACTGTCTCAAATAGTATCCACAGTACTAAAATGTGTGCCATGCACTGCTCTGAATTGGAGAAGCACTAATTTACTAAGCCACAAAATGACAAAATGAGAGGTTTACTTTTGTGAGAATTTTCACATGCCTTTTTATTTCCAATACAACAAATACAGTGTCACATGTGATATAGTAAAAAATTTGAAGAGGACTCTGTCAACACAACTGTCATGAACATAGTGCTGTGGTATACTTTCTGCTTCACTTTTTTTGTTGTTGTTGCAGTTTTTTGCCAGGACCAGGTTTGAACCCGCCACCCCTGGTATATGGGGCCAGCACCTCACTCCTTGAGCTACAGGCACCACCCTCTGCTTCACTTTTAATCCTGTAGATTGAGGGATCAGAATTTAGCTGGACGTCATGCATACAATGTATGAGAATTCAATTCACTTTTTAGTAGACTGACTCTACAATAGTAAGTGATTTTTAAAAAATCCACTGATTTGCATGTTAAACTCATTTATCCAAAATAAAAATGCACAGTGAGTCAGAAAGAAAAAAATGCTTTAAAAGACTGTGAAACATGAAACAAAAATATTTAATCATAATAAAAATTACCCATGTTCCTCTAATTTGTCAGTTCAAACATGAATATCAGGATGGTCTGGGCTACCTGTAGAGGAAAGGTATGTCATTGCTTCTGTAATTGAGCATGAAAACTTTATCCAGCCAAACTGGTCAATTAGGAGAAGAAAACAAAATTAGTTAAGAATGAAAATTTACCTACTGAATATTTGGACAAGTATTAAAAATAGTGCTTTGGCTGATGTTTCTCACATTATTAAAATGGCAAAGTTTTTGATACAACCTTAGTGTTTTATAAAAAACAGTATCAGTCATAGCATTCTTGAGTCCCAGCTGGGATGTGGACTCTCATCAGGCCAGAGCTATATTTCATATACCACTGTGCTTCCAGACTAGGTAGAGGTGGCCACGTAGTAATATTGATGACCAAGGCACTATTTGCTTTCCATGGTGAACCCTAAATATTAGTTGAGGAATTTTCCAAGCACTCTACTTGTAAAGGATTTTCTTCTTTTCTAAGAAGACTTTTGAGAATATGCTTTCATTTCTGCAAAAGCCTGGATAGGTTTAAGAAATACCCATTCTAACTTATGGTAGCTTTTTGGTTTTCAGAGTAAATTCCCCCTGGCAAATAAATTATCTAGATCACTATGAATGCACGAGTGTGTGTGGGTGCATGTTTGTGTACGTCTGTGTGTCTATATTCACACACAGATATTTTAAAATTACTCTCTTCCTCAAGTTCTAACAAATCAGAAGATTCAATGATTTAATTAAATAACCTCCTGTTTATCCCAGATATTACAAAATGTCAACATTCCCTATTTGGTCTTTGCAAACCTGATTTTTTTCATCAACCAATTTATGAACATGTCTGTTTTGCCGGCACCTTTTGGAACAGACCATAGTGACATAAAGAACCCATTGCATAACATAGACGTGCTTGTTTACTCATTATCAAGTCCTAAGGGATGAGATCAAAGTAGAGAAGTAGAAAGGTGAGGTTTGGCTGGGAAAGTACTGTGTCCTGTTTATTTATCTTAATTCCATAGAAATGAAAAGGTGCTCACTTAGTGTACCTTAAGATTGTGGGCTGCCTTACTGGAGGGTATTCTCTTGTTCTCAGATACACACATGCATACACACACACAAACTAGATGCTCAGTTACTATTTATAGGTTATCATCTGCCAGGGTCTTTGAAATTTCTGTTTTGCATTAAAGACAAAGAATTCCTCCCCCTGACTGCTCATTGAGAGTTTCCTGATCCAGGAACATAATTAACTCTTTACTGGCCTAACTAATTTCTGCATTTTCAAAAGTAGCCATATATGACAAAAGTGGAGCCCTCAATCCACAGGGTGGCCATTAACTGCTCCCCGTCACCGTGCGTTCTCAATTCAGACCACAATTACTGTCAGGGAATTGCAGGGGAAGCGCCTTCTTGTACGCAAACAGGAATATTATTCATTAAAGAGCACTTTCAATAAAATACAATCTATATTTTTTAATGAATATTTGAGAAAGAAAATACAGTCTTGGGTTGGGAAACCTGCAATAGGGTTATTATTCTTTTAATAACGTAGACGTTCTCATGTACATATCCTGACAGATGTAGGAGAAGGGAGCAGAAATGAGATGGCGGGCTTTAACTCAGGAAAAAATGAAAAAGCCGAGCCACAATAAACTAAGTCAATGTTAAATAAGAATTTCCTCAACCACCTACAGTCGACACAGCTCTCTACAGCTTTTATTGATGTCCCTGGGATAGTAGATTCTACTTAAATCTTTCAAGCCCAGTTAAATATAGGAACATGAGGCACATCAAAGACTGAAAAAGCCAAGAGGCCCATCTAAGCTTATTCGTGGCTCCAAGAATTTGCCACTCCACACAAAATTCTTTTCTCTCTGAATACACTTTTAAATTTAGTGACTAGAATTTTTATATTTTTAGACGGGTGGTTCTCAGAGTGCACCTACTTGGATTTCCTAGGAAGTGATATCAGTAATGTTTAATGTTCCAAAGAAGTCTACAATTATTTCCCATTAATGAGCTTTAAATATGAGCCTGAACTAAAAAGAAAAACAAGGGATATGTTCTATACTTGTAGGTCCATACACACAAATGTATAGACACACACACACGCACGCACACACGCACATACACTTGTAACAACAAAAAAAAAGCGCTAGTGGACTTGTTAATGAAAAAGCAGTTTGTTCCGTAGCACTCCTTTGGTCGTCCAGCCACACTGCCAATTGCTTCTAGGAGAAAAAGCACTCTATAGACGGAAAGTGTTTCTTCTTTGACAAAAAAATGTCAGGAATTCCGCTACTCAAACAAATCGCCTATTGAAAAATCTGAAATGTGCTTTCCGGAAAACAACTGGATTACAATTCTATAAAGGAATGAAAAATAGATGGAAATAACCTATTAAAACATAATCTGCCGAGGGAAAAAATGCAGCGTCTTATTTTAAAAGAAGATCACTGATTGAGAGTCTCCTAGAGGAAACTCTTACAGAAAGGCCTGAATTCACAGTGGATTAAATGACTTAAAGCCACATCATGCAAAATCCACTCCCCTGCTTCCCACCAAAGGAATTGAGCGTCAGTCATGGAGAGCATTATCAATATTCTGATATTAGTTTTGAATCACGTTTTAACTACTAAAGGGATGAATAATTTTTAAGTAGATTCCCAGGAAAAGAACATTTTTTTTTCCTTTCTTTTATTCTCAGTTTGGTTGCCTAATGAAGATCATTGTTTGATAATACACTGTTTGAATGTGTGAGACTGGGACACACTTAAAATGCCTTTCAACATTTCCTAAAGCAGGTTGTTTCTTCTCATGCCTATTATTGGCAAACGGAAAAGGATTCGGAATTTCAGAGACAGCACTTTGCTCGTGTGTGCCAGTCATGCATGGAGTGAAATGTGTTAACCTTTAAACAATTTGGGAGTGGATGCAGTTAATAGGTAGGACAGATAGTTACAAAGTCCTGATTAACTACAGAGCGCACAGACATGTGGAAACTTATATATGGCGAAAGAGAAGAGATAGCAGCGATTATTTACCGTTCTAGAGACCAGGTCCCAGGGAACAGAATGAGGAAATTCTGAACAGCAACATTGCCCTCTTTTGGCAAAACAGTGTACAATGTGTTTACCTCGCTCACAGGTGAAAGCATTTCTTTAGGACACAGACATTTTCCACATCAAGAAAAATGACACAAACTGAAACAAAACAAAACACTGAGCGAGAAAGGTTCACCTATGTGCTCACCAAGTACACACTATTCATGCACAGAGTAAAGACGCGGAAGGGACAGGCTAACAAAGAAGCCTGTAGACTCAGGCTTTCTGTGGCCAGTCCCAGTGACAGCCGGTTTCTCTAACCCTTGTGTTTATCTTTGACTGCTTCAAGCCATCTGCAGTGTAATCAGAATCATGTAGGACTCAGAATGCGAACAAATAAAACAGGAGCTGGTGCTTTTCGAGCCTCTGTGTTTAAATATGTGGGGAGTCTGCAGCTTGAGCTGACTTGAAGCTCTGAATAAAGAGCTGTATCCCACGGAAAAGGTATTCCCAGCAGTTCATGCTTTGTAGTTTTAATGACGCCTACAGATGAGCTAGGACAGGGGAGGAAAGGGGCTTGATTGCATCAAACACAGAAAACGGTCAGGACAAGACCCAATGTTAAACTAGTTCCTTTTATTCACTCTGTGGGTGCCAGCAGCACTCCTTAAATCATACTAATTCCAGGCTCGTCTCCATCTCTGCTGTCCTCTGTTTTTCAAGTTAGAGTCATTTTCTTGCTATATCCTTGTTGTGGGAGTTTTCCCACTTGATACCCCTAAGATTTTGGAATGTTTGGGGCAAATACAGAGGCACTGAACCCACTTAGACAATTATTTATTGTATCTTCTCTCTTTGACAAGAAATTAATCACTACTCCTGCTAATCATAAATGTATCACCCTAGCTAGTTCATAGTTTAAATATATTTGAAAGACGTTGCCTGTTCTCTTAACACTCATATCCCTTTTAGAGACTAGGACAAAGAAACAGTTAAACGGTTTGAAAAAATTTTTAGTTCATTAAAGGAAAGTGAGCATTATGTTCCATTCTCTTTCATTGAACTGATTTTCACTAAATGAAACCCCAGTAAAGAGCAATGAGTTTTTACAAGTGAAAATCTAATCGTAAAATAAATACAGTCCTGGGATCGGGGAGGCAATTCACATTTGCCTTTGTAAACCGATTTCTCTTATTCTTTTCATTTTGTGACACGGAACACCTGGGTCATTATGTATATGTTATCATTGCTTTCAAGGTAGGATTTTAGGGGAATTAGGATTTAATATTTAGGTCACATCGTCTTCATAGGATTCATTTGCCAAAAATAATGCTGGAGTCACTTAGTATACCAGGATATTGCCCTACAAAAAAATTCTGAGGAACTATTTTAAGCTCTTTTGCAATCAGTTCAGAAATTTTGTCAGTTAATGCAATTTGTGCTAAAAGATGACAAATCGCTTTCATATAAATCATCTTACTAGGCCTTTACCCAGTATGGTAAGTAAAGATCTGTTTGTATTGTTTCCTCTTGGCAGATAGGGAACGTGGAGATCAGAGGGTTCATGTGACTCTGAGAGTCCATGAAACATGCTCTTAGCAACGTGCTCAGTGGTGAGGCTGGACTCGAACCCAGAGTTCTAAATTTAACTGTTGTGTTCTTTCACTTTTCCTCCCCTGTGCTATCCTATCATTTATTCCCTACCTGCCACAAGGTAAAGCTAATGCTGGCCCCAAAATGCCTTCAAGTAGCATGTAGACCTCGAAACTACATCATACAGAAACATTTCAAAAATGAAACAGAACTTAAGCCTTTCTGTTTACTCCTGTTTAGACAGATTTAGAACTGCAACATGATCTTAGCAAAAGCGCATTTGATAAGGGATCACATTCCACGAGGCAAAAACAAAGTTCTTTATTTCTCAACTCCTTCTGTAACATGGGCAGGCTTCAAAGCGACAAATAAAGCTGTCCATTAGCATCCCTGTTCTTGACATTTCTCTCCAGGGCTACCTGTCCCCGTTGCATCTATCAGCTTCTGCAGGATTCATACCTGCAGAAAAGGAAACTAATCTCCTAGGAGCAGCATCGGAGGAGCATATAGGTGGCAAAAGCAATTGTATAGGTCTGCCACCAAACACAAACAATGCCACCAGGCAAGCCTCGCTAGCCAGCATCATTCTATCAGACCATATTTTCACTGAACTCCCCTTTGAACCTAAGGAATTTGCTTACTATTACCTGTAGAAGAAAATGTCCTTGTGCAAATTTCTCCCAGCCAAAATATGCAAGCCCTTATTACAGGAGGAAAGAACTCGTTCCCTGTAGTCGTCTATGTCTTTCTGCATGAACGTCTTCATTGACCTTTGAGGCCAGCAACATAATTGGGGGGTGGAGGAAAGGCATATCATTTCTTCCGGGATAAAATACTTTATCCTTTAGCTTTTTACATATGGAAAGAGAAAGAAGCAAATTTTTCCTGTCTCTATGAGTGCTGACATAGACATACACTATAGATTTAGAGTAACTTGTGTGGCTGTTTCATTTTCACATAGGAAATATAATTCAAGTAAGATTCAAGTGACATTTTCCAGCATGATGCTCAAGTTATAAATAATAATGGTTGCCAGCATTTTTTTTTTTTTGGTTCAAAATAAATCTTAAATGATTCAAATAGGTTTTGCTACTATAATTTAATCAGTTGGTCAAATAGGAATGCTTATACTAGGGGTAAAAAATCTTTAAAAAATACTTTTTAGCTTTTTATTTCTTTCTTTGTACATCTGGATCCCAGCAGATAAAACAAAAGGGATCAAGATATCATCAAAAATTACTGCCCCAGGTTTCTTTCAAGAACCCACACAATCTCTTATTAGTATTCTGTCAATATTTTTCTAATTTCTTAGGAATACTATAGTTTACTGATTTTTAAAGTGGTCCTCACACATTTCCTAAGTGGCTAAATGTTCTACATGTATTTTTTATTGTTCTTCTCGAACCTGGCTGTTTCTAACATTTTCTATGCCTGTTGCCACTATTTGTATTAGTATTAATTTGGCCTTCCAATTTAAGTGGCCAATTTGAATAACCATTATGCCAGGTAGAGGAAAATAAATGAATTTTCAAAAGTGAACAGATACTCACTGTAGAATCGTTTGGGCTGGTGAATAATTTGATTTACATACATGTGAAGTTGCAGACTTTATGATGCCTCATGGAATCAAGCCTCAGTGGTTTTCCAACTGTGTATACAAGCAGTCCCCTCACCCAGGATAGGTTATATTCTGAAAGTTTGTTTGTAAATTACTTGTGTGGAACTCAGAGGACAATTTCCTCCAGTCACAGGATTAAAGCAGTGATTACCACCCCAGGCCAAACCTCTCCCACAATGTTGTTGAAACATTGTTTTACATTTTCAGAAAAAAAATCTGTAAAAATTATGGGTGTTTTCATACTAGTCATCAAACAACAAAGGAAAACAATAAAATTGAAAAGGACTATTTTTGAAATGCTGGAGCTTGAGGAAACCAGGTTTAATTAGAGGAGGAGGTGGATGTAGGTGGAGATTGTTGTGGAAATTCTGAAGGGGACTCCTGGGCACACTCCAGGGCTCTCGCAGTGCTTGGCACCGGCTTGTGGTTGTGTCTAATTTCACTTCACAATTCGAGACTCTCCTTTGCTCTTTATTGTAGGTGTATCATGAATGCTTATGAACCATTACTGAGGTCATTGTTTCTCTGTGTGCTCACAAATGGAAGGAATTGCTAAGGGGAGAAAAAGATTATTCTCAGGTAACTGCTAGATACAGAAGAGGGAAAACCAATGTCAACAAAAATGGCTACAACAACCACAGAAAATTTCCTAAGGAAAAATTAATAAGTTATAAATGACTGATCAGAGAGAAAGTTGGGCACAGCACATCCATTCCTCTCAAAGTAAGAGGTACAGTTCAGACACATTTCTGCCCTGGCCAGTGAATCTTCTATAGAAAAAGTGAGTGGAAGAGAAAGTTAGTATGATTTCATGTGATAGGTTAAGAAGAGGGTCCTTTTTTTGCCAGGCATTTGCAAAGTTGAAAATGTTTATGTTTGTAAGTAGGAAAAATAGGGAGGCATAATGGGTGAAATGACTTCCCTATGTTTTTTATGATTTGTTTTAAGTATTTGTGAGTTCAGTTTCATATATCCCTGCATACCTAGGTTCACAAATTACGTGAAATGTGTGGGTATATATGAAAGCTGTCTGGAAAGTATGGAACCACATGTGTCTCTATTATCTGTAATAAATGGCTGGATACTTTGCAGACAGTCCTTGTATACAGACATGTTTCAATATACTTGGAAAAAGAAATCAAGATCAAATAATTTATAGACCCGTAGATTTTCACAGAGAACCTTATCTATACATTCTGTCAAAATTTACTTTTCATAAATTTTGAAAAAATACACTGTAACATATTAAAAGTCAAATGACTTTATAAGCAAAATTTTGAAATGTGTGGGTGTATGTGTGTATAAAAGCAAGATTGATTCTTGGAATGATTTATGTTTTTGAATGGAATCCTTAGCCACGAGTAATACAAAAGAAAAATCCCATTTTCTCACATTTTACTTATTGACTATTTTTGAAACATTGAAGATAATTTCTTATTTGAAGAGTTTAACATTTTCGAAGCATACCATGTAACATATACTACAAGTGACTCTCCCCAAAAACCCTGTGAAAGAGGTTCCCACATAAATCCTACTTTTCATATTAAGAAACTGAGACTTGCAGATGTTATATCATTTGTCAGAGATGTGCATATGGTACATGGTCGAAGGATTTAGACAGAAATTTGCTTGATTCAAAATTTACTTCTCCTTACATGTTATATGTGCTTGAAAACATATTCTAATACAGTGAGTAGTTAGGATGGAAAAAAAGATAAATTTTCTTAATTCATTGTGCTAAACAATGTGCTTCATACATATGAGTTCAGTAATGAGCTGAGAAGTTAGTGACAGCAGCAAAGAAAATATTTCTATCCCAATGTTCTGATAGATCATTTGCTCCTTTCCCAATGAGAAGTCTTCAGAGTATCAGTGCTACTGGTCGTAGGAGAACATGTAAGAGCACCCATTTATATTATCACACAATCATTTTCACTACTGAAAAATCTTCAAATTATTCTTGAATATGGCTAGCTTTACTTTTCTATAGCTCAAAGACACTATAACAATGGATATGCTTTGAATACGTTTTCAAAATAGTTACATAGAATTAACTACAAAGTTATTCTTAATTTTTGGTATCTTTCATTACTGGCTGAAAGTTATATTAATACGTTGCTACTTTACAATAATCTACTAGACATTGTCAACTGTGGTCCTTCCATGGACTTTCCTTCTGTATGAATAAATGAATAGCTACAAAAGAAGGAAACAGGTCTCGAGGAATGACTCTGAAATAAGCAAGCAAATTTCTGAAAAACAGAAGGCAGGTGAGCACAAATGAGTGGATGAAAGAAGGCTGCTGACTAGATTACACAAGAGAGCTACGGAAAAATTTGAAGTCCGCGTTATCTCAGCTGAATTATTGGGAAAACCTGGGCCCCAAATTAGCACCTATTGGAGAGGGCTGATCTTATATTCAGGGATGAAACATACATAAATTTATGACTCCATGGCTAACCAACACTTACCTCCAGGAAGAAAATAGATAGATCGTCCCTAAAAAAAAAAAAAAAAAATGGCCTGAAGTGTCTGTTAAAAGGATGCATCAGTTAGTAATTTTTTAAAAATGAAATATTTGGAGTTAAACTCAAAGATTTTCACAGAGGGAAAAGGGACAGAAATTATAGGAAGTGCCATTAACAACTAAATAAAAGTGAAGCCAAGTACAAAAGATTTCAAGAAGAGGTTTCATGGAAAAGGGTGTCACAATAAATCAGTTGGTATTATTCAAAACTGGAAAAAAAATAGGGCTACAAAAAAGGAAAATTTTAATTTCATTTTATTTGTCATAAGAATACTTAACATGAGAGTTAACAAATTTTCAAATATAATATATTATCGTGGATTACAAATACAAAGTTTTATAGAACATTTATAAAGTGTATTCACTTACACAATTAAAATTTTGTGTTTGTTGTGTAATAACTCCTTATAGCACATTTTTAAAGAAAGTAAACTTTAGGATGAAAATCTTTGTGCAAAAATCATGATCTATATATAAGATAACTGAAAATATTAACATTTACATCTATAATTGTAGCACAAGAAGAAAATCCAGTTGTTGTTGCTCTTATTGTTGAAATTAGGAACATTTCCACTGATTAATCCAGAGGTCACAATATTGGGCCAAGAGAGAAAAAAATTATATTTTCAGCATACTAATTAGTGGTGAAAAATCTTTACATAGCCATAATAATGTAGTTCTTTATGTTCTTTTTCAACTTATAGAGTCAACTCATGGCTTCTGCCTGTAGCACAGAATATGAATGCTAACAATAATAACAAGTTAAAGATTCAAGAATAACAGACAAAAGGTAGACTATGCAAGGTGGAAGAGAGGGTAAAGAAAGAAGCAAAAGAGCTAATATTGCTATCTGACAAAATAAGGAGCAAAGTGATAGTGAAGGTGATACATCTAAAATTATATGCCCAGGCAATGAAAGTTCATGTTTTGAAATAATCCCTTCTATTCTGTTCCCCAAACCCCTCTGAACAGGTCTAATCTTTCTTGAGTTCAGGGCGGTGAGAATGACCTAGTCGTCAAATAGCTGCAATCACTCCTATACCAAAGTATGGTAGGCAGGATAATGCACATCCCTTTTCCCAAGTATGTTTATGTCTTAATCCCCAGAATCTGTGAATGTGTTACCTTACCTGACAAAATAGAATTTGCAGAAGTGATTAAGTCAAAAAGAGTGAAATAAGGAGGTGGTCCGGATATAGTGACCAGAAGGATTCGCTTATAAGAGGGAAGTAGGGGCGGTGCCTGTGGCTCAGAGGAGTAGGGTGCTAGCCCCATATACTGGAGGTGGTGGGTTCAAACTCGGCTTCAGCCAAAAACTGTAAAAAAAAAAAAAAGAAAAAAAGAGGGAAGTAGGAGGGTCAGAGTTAGAAGGGGAGGTTTGAAGATGCTGCACTGCTGGGTTTAAAGGTAATGGAATGCACCACAAGCCAAGGACTGCAGGCTGCTCCTAGAAGCTATAAGAACCAAGAAAACAGATTCTCAATTACAGCCTCTAGCTGCCTTGATTTTAGCACCATAAGACCTACTTTTTTGTTCTGACCTCCAAGACTGTGACATAATAAACTAATGTTGTTGTTTTAAGATCCTAAGTTTATGATAATGTATTACAGTAGCAATAGGAGACTGATACACAAGCCAATTCACACAGCTCATGAAGTGAATGAATTTCTTCCCTTTCTCTGTTCAATGTTATTTTCAGGCTTTGTGGTCAAAATATAGTAAAACCCAGATAATGTGAATACGCAACTACATGTGTTTATTTACTCAGTGCTTCTGAGCAGTGTTTCAGCCTTCACTACACATTAGACATGTGTGAGGTGTTTTAAAAACACAGTATGTCCAAGCCCTCCCATGAAACCAATCAGAATATTTGGGAGTAAGGCTCAGGCATCAATATTTTTTAAAAGGTCAGTAGTTGATATTTTTGTGAAGACACAGTTGAAGACCATTGATTTACATTACTCGAGAAGTCACTGAGAGACACCAAAGTTTAAACAATACACAGAACCTCTAAAACGTGCATGATCAGGGTGAGATTTTATTAATAAGAGACATTCTTCCCTCATTCGCCTCCTACTGTACTGTTATATAGTATCATTCTCTACCTATAATTGCTTTATGCTATTTTTTTATATAATTTCCTTCCTATAGTACAGTGATTAAAAAGTAGAAATCATTAGAAATCCTTATCTAGGCATATTGTGGCATTCGGGAATACTGAATGGAGAATTCTAAAATTTTATCTCAACTTGATCAACTCTTCCTGAGATCTTAGATCCTCTCTTCTTACGTCAGAAGAATAAAAAATCTTCTCCTAGTTCTACTGCCTTCACTTGCCTGTCTATCCTTTAGATCCTATTAGTGTTTTCTAAATTTATTAGTTTAATTCATTTTATTTCTCCTGAGCCTATTACTGATGTGTCTATTTATACAACTATTCTTTCTCTGAAAGTCTTCTTTGACTATGTACAAAAAAATAAAATTAAAAAAATAGCTATATAAGCAGCAAGTGGACAGAGGCTGTGGCTTATTGAGTACCAGATCTGTTAGGTGAGGAATCATGTTCAGGGTAAAGGGATCAGATGGAGGACAACACCTGTAGCTCAAAGGAGAAGGGCACTGGTCCCATAAACCAGAAGTGGTGGGTTAAAACCTGGCCCCGGCCAAAAACTGCAAAAAAAAGAACCAGATGGAAAGGTCATGTTGGAATCACAGAGAATAATAGGAGATACCCAACCTAGAAATTAAATTCAATAAAGCTGCAACAGATCACCAATAGGAACTATAGTCTACAGAAATTGAACTAGATTTTTTTTGCTGTTGTTGAGACAGAGTCTCACTCTGTGCCCTGGGTAGAGTGCTATGGAGTCCAAGTCATAGCAACCTTAATCTCTTGGGCTCAGGCAATCCCCTTGCCTCAGCCTCCGGAGAAGCTGGTACTACAGACACCTGCCACAGGCCTGGCTAGTTTTTCGATTTTTAGTAGAGCTGTAGTCTGCCTTTTGCTCAGGCTGGTTTTAAATGCCTGAGCTCTGGTGATAACACGTGCCTTGGCCTCCCACGGTGCTAGGAGCACAGGGGTGAGGCCCTGTGTCCAGCCTGAAAAGGATTGCTAAGGAAAAGGAGAGACTCAATCTTGCATCCAAGGCTAGGGCCAAGCCACTCGCTAGCTAAAGTATTTGAACTTATAATTACTTATAAGCTACTTATAATTACCCTGCAGTGTGGGGGTAACGCACTTCCATCATCATCATCTTCTGGCCTGAAGGTCTGAGACAGGGAGACTTGAGAACTTGAGATGGAGAAAACTGAGTGAAAAGAGAGACAGAGAGAAGACAGTGAGAGAGAGGAGAGAACAAATTCCCAATCAAGAAAAGCTTGGAAATTATTAGCTAATGTGGGCTCGGCGCCTGTGGCTCAAGTGGCTAAGGCACCAGCCACATACACCTAAGGTAGCAGGTTCCAATCCAGCCCCGGCCTACCAAACAACAATGATGGCTGTAGCCAAAAAATAGCAGGGCATTGTGGCTGGCACCTGTTGTCCCAGATACTTGGGAGGCTGAGGCAGGAGACTCGCTTGAGTCCAGGAGTTGGAGGTTGCTGTGAACTGTGATGCCATGGCACTCTACCCAGGGGGACAGCTTGAGGCTCTGTCTCAAAAAAAAAAAAAAAAAAAAAAGCTAATGTGAAATTGTACAGCCAACAAGACTCAAATCAACTACTGAAAGATGCATTCATTCCTGACAGAATGAAATTATGACATAATCTGAAAAATACTTTGCAAACAAATACATTGAGAATTTTAAAGCGACAAAAGACTAATATCTACTAAAGTAAAAAGAACAAACCCTAAGAAATTCTGAAATAAAACAATAAAAAATTCTAAAGCAATAATAGACAAACATGGAAGAACCAACTGGAAATGCAGGATTTTTTTTTTTGAGACAGAGTCTCACTTTGTCAGCAGTGGCAACACAGCTCAAGCAATTCTCTTGCCTCAGCCTCCTAAGGAGCTAGACTAGAGGCACCAGCCACAATACCCAGCTATTTTTAGAGACAAGGTCTCGCTCTGGCTCAGGCTGTTCTCAAACCTGTGAGCTCAGGCAATCCACGGTCTCAGCCTCCCAGAGTGCTAGGATTATAGGTGTGAGCCACTGTGCCCAGCCTAGAAATGTAGGATTTTTTAAAAAGGAGGATTAAAAACCTCAAGAGAAGGACATAATAGCTAAACAGAGGTAGAGAAAGAATTCATGATTTAGAAGATAACATCGAAGACTATATTAAAAGGAAGTTGAAAACCAAACAAAACATGGGAACAAATTGAGGAATTCCAAGTTATGTCCAATAGCAAACCCCCTGAGAAAGACAGAAATATATCTGTCTAGACTGTGACAAAGCTGCATAAGCTCTCCTGGAAAAAATTACTCTGAGCTGTGTTTCACAAGAAAAATACAAAAAGAGGTGAAGGATAATTAAAAGAAAGCAATGGCCATTATAAAAGTTAGAAAATTGCATTAATTAGCTGGGCATTGTGGTGGGTGCCTGTAGTCCCAGCTACTTGGGCATGAGAATTGCTAACCCCAAGAGTTTGAGGTTTCTGTGAGCTGTGATGCCATGGCACTCTATGGAGGGCAAGATAGTGAGACTCTGACTCAAAAAAGAAAAAGAAAAAGAAACAAAGAAAATTGCATTAATACACTTAATTATCTAATTTCTTTTAAAATAGTTATACGTATTCTCTAAAATCAAGGTGAAAATAAAATTTGTGAATATAATAGGAAGGAATTAGGCAGGAGTTCAGTAAGTATTTTAAGCATAATAAGTTTATTTTTTATTTGAGCAAAAGGTAAAAGTAATTAATGTTATGGAAGTTTAAATAAAAATATAAAAATATTTCTGAAAGCATATGAAATAAAAAATACAACTTGAAATTTTTTAGTTAAATATAGAAATTTAACTGATATAAAATTCCAACAAAAAATTAAATACCAAATATTAGGGAAGGGGAGGAAGGAGGCAGTAGGTGTACATGAATCACGTAGATAATGTTTCAGTTAAAAAAAAGAAGCACAATCATATCATCTAGATATGCATTTGTCAAGTACAAATGAGAACATGGAAATATTTTATTTAGAAAGGGATAGGATGCAATGGTTTTTTATTTATTTTTATTTATTTTATTTTATTTATTTTTATAAAAAAATAATTTTTATTATTTTTGTATAATCCTTCCCTCCACCATTTTATTTCTTACACAATGTTCTTAATAAAAGTAAAACAAAAAGTTCCATGTGAAATGCTTGTGGAAGAAACATCTTTGCTAAAATCTAACACTGAACTTTCATGGATGGCACATACATTTGTTTATTATAAAATTGTTTTACTATTAAATTGGGCAGCATTTGCTTTTAGAGGATGCAGTATCGTATTGTTTCTGTTTAGTTGAAAAGCTCCCTTCCCTGAAAACCACTGGGTTTTTCTACAAGTAAATGTGTTTAAAATATCCCTTTACTTTGATTAAATCCTACTAAAATTAACAGAAGGAACAGGAAAATTCCACAAAAATCACCTGGATTCAGGACAAACACTAAGGTACGTGCAGGAAAGTGCTAATGTTCTCTATGTGGATTTTCAAAGAAATATCTCTGAACTTAAAAACGTTCCACAAAATGGAAAAAAGAAACTCTCATGAAAGGTAAAAGAAATTTTTCTAAATTTAGATTCTGTTTTGAGATGAATCAGAGAAAGCTATTTCAAACTCTATGTTTCTTCAGAGGGAATTTTTAAAGCGACTTTAGTATCTTTACTTCAGGTTTTTTTTTCTTAAGTTCATTTTTAAGTGCCAAAGTATGCGTCTCTAAAAAATTTAAACAATACTGAAAATTCAAAGGTAGAAAACGTTACCCATAATTCTACCATACAAATCCAATTTCTGTGAGTTTCATATTTGTGTGTATAACCATCCATTCTTCTCCATATTTTAAATTTCCATTCATGTGATTTTATTTGGCTGCTTTTAAAATTTCTTTTTATATAAGTATAATCATGCTGTCTACAAAATTCTGGGTTTTTAGACAATTAAACACTTCAATAAACAATTCAACATCTTTAAATCCTTTTGAGAATGGCATATTTTATTTTTAAATACATAACTATTGTATTTATTTATTCAATAAATATATTCCATGAACTCGCATATGCCAGGTACTGACTCTTGTAGGTACCAGATATAGAGAATGGGGCTTACACGTTAGTAGGGAGACATCCATACTAGAGATAATAAGTCATTTATATAGTGTTTTAGAAAATGGTAAGTACTATGAAAAATGTATAGAGGGGCAAGGGGTGCTGGACAAGACTCCCATACCAGGTAGGAAAGGAAGGCCTCATGAGAAGACATTTGAGGGAAAATCTGAAATTCTAAAGAGAGTGATGATCCTTGTGGATATCCATGCAAAGAGTGGCCTCAGCCAAGTGACCAGCCAGTGCAAAGCTTACCTGGCTTTTACTGAAAGAACAATGCAGCTAGAAAATGGTGATAAAGGTGAAGAATACAAGAGGTTGAGGGATGAAATTTGGGTGCTGACTCTTATTATAAGAGAAATGGGGAGCCAAACTCCCTGACATTAGTTTCATTGGAAATTTGAGCAAAACATCTAATACTGAACAACTAATTTGAGAAAACACTTAGAAGTTATATTGTAAAGAAGAAACTTTCAGGTCATTTCAGGAAGGACTGAATGACCTTTCAATCTTTAACTTCTAAAACTGGACTCTGTACAGTAACATTTTATTCAAAAATGCTTTTGGAAGAAAAATGCAATATAACGGGATTTGTCACTGAGTTCTGTGTGACTCAGCAGGGTATTTAATCTGCCCTTGATTTAATCTTGAGACACTTGATGCCAGGGCATTCTGACTATGATCTCTGCTATGGAATTCTCTGTTCAGGTTGTCTTTTCATTTAAAATTAAATTGAAAAGTATCTATTTGTTGCTGTTTCCAACCACCTGAAAATGCAGAAATGTATTATTGAGTAGTCTGCACAGTATTCTTGGACTTCTCTCCTCTTTTTTGTATATTTTGTTGATGGGCAACCAAGGAAGTAAAGTCAACTGGGTTTTGGTTTATTATTAGAGTGACAGTCACATAATTTTTAAAATTGCTATGCTTTTGATTGCATTAATGATATTTAGAATAAACAAATTACGTATCAGGAATCTATGTGAATATTCTGGGTAGTAGAAAGGCTACCTATAACCATTCTATCTTTTGCAGTTGATATGACCTTGATTCAGTTAATATTTATTGTGTGCTTACTCTGCGCCTGAGGCTGTTTTAGGAAGTGCAGGCACACAAAAAATGAGCAATTTGTGGTTTCTACCTTCATAGAGTTTAAATGAATAAGTGAACCTAGTGCTGTAAGTTCTATGCAAAAAGTACAAGATGTTATAACAGCAGATAGAGGGGGTATCCCATCTAACTCTGAAGTTCAGTGTTATTTATGGTGTGTTTCAAGTGCTTAAGTGCACTTGAATTCTTGTGTACTTGTATATTCATACACACTCAAACACAAGCTTATATTTCCTGTTTTAAACACTAAGATAGAATGCCCTTGGTGCTATTTTCCTAGCAAACAGGGTTTTATAACCAGAGAAGTGGGTTTACTCCTCATTGTGAAGGGAAATTCAAGGGATTTATTTAATTAAATAAATAAACAGATATTTATCATTTCCACAGACTTTTCCAAAGTTAGATAAACTAATCCTTCATCTTATTAGAAAACTCTGTATTTCGAGTAGATTTCTAACCTAGGATGCAATTGCAACAGCTATTTGAAGTCAAGCAAATGGTTGACTTCATCTCCTTGGTTTCTAGCAGTTATACAGAATTGTATTGCATATGGATGACTGATGGGTAAAAAGTAAAAAGCCATTGTAAATGGAAACCTTAAAGTTCTGCAAAAAAAAATAATAATAATAAGAAGGACTGCCTGAAATAAATATTTTGGACAGCTGGGATTGGGGCTGTCCACATTGGGGCTACATCTGAAGCAGAGGACAAGCCTCTGGTTTCTTTTTCTTGGGGTACACTGGTCTAGAGATTACATGCCAGTCCCACCACACTTGGGACCAATGGTGATGGAAGAAAGAATATTCTTGGTGATTATTAGATGTCTAGCTGGTCTTCAGCAAGGATCTTACGTATTCCTAATGCATAGTTTTCTATTTTCACAATCATTTTACCCTCATGAAAAAAGAAGAACTCTAACTTTTGTCTTATTGACAAGTAGTTGGGATTTTGTTATAGCAAACTCATAAAACAGAAATATTGAACTCCCATTCCTTGGAAGAGAGAAAAAGACTCAACTATCAAGAAGAAGTCTTAACTCTTGCCTTGCTGAAAGGAATTAGAAGAATAAGTTCATGCTTTTGAGTAGAAATTCTTGTATGGGTTATAAATAAATGTAAGAAGTCTTTGGAATTTTCCTGGAAGAACAGTCTAAAAGGAGTCCTGCAACATGGGAGGAATTAGCCCCAAAGAGGAAGGATGGAAGAGAGAAAACAGATTGTGCTATCTAGAAGCAGGAGACAGTATGAGACCAATCAAGAAATAAAGAGGATCAGGTTTAGTGTGAGTTTAGTGGAGAATGGGAGAGTATAACACACACTGAGAAGGTCTACATGACGATTTGCAGGATAAAAGACTGGTCCATGTGCAGGTTTGTCCTCGGCAGTCTCAACTCATCTGAATTATGGTTAAAGAAATGTTCAATAAAATTGGAAGAACTCATTAGTTTTCATGGAAATGAGAATGAAATGCAACTTCTTGAGCTTAACTTTAAGTCTGAAGATCTTTTTTTCATGAGATATTACTATAGAGTGGTAAATATGATTATTTAACCTTATGAATATATTTTTAAGACATGTTATGTTGATAAATCTACACATCAAAATGTTAAAAATATGATAGTCCAAGAAAACAGTCTTCAGAGACAAATTTTATAAAATTAGAAGTTCTTACCTCATAGAAAAGAAAATCTCTTTGTAATAGTTTTTGCTTCATATTTAGAAGCATTCCTTTTGACTTTATTTTTCTCATGTTACATTTTGTTCAGTCAGATTAATTTAGCCTTCATGAATTTTGAAGTCACATACTAGGTCACCTTAAACTGATTTCTTTTTACTGAAAAAAATTTCTTTTTTACATTTTCAGTGCAATGCAGATGATACCAGACCGTTATTATTATTTCTATTTCTCTACCCTGTGCTACCTGCTTGCCAGGAAGGTGTGTGCATACGAGTGGCTCAGAGAAAAGAACAGTGAATTTGGCAGTAAGCTTGAAGGATGCCGTCCACATAATAATCACACACTATAAAGAATATGGGTCTAGGTACTCAGATCTAAGCTTGAAACCTAGCTTTTTTATTTAAGACAACTACAAAATCTTGGAAATAGTAATTTTCCTAAGTCTCAGTTTTCTAATATGCAATGGGAGTAAGTTCATAACTCTAGGGTTGTTATGGTTATTAAACATTTAATGAATGTATATAAAGTATCTGCAATGTAGTTTAGACTTAGTAAATAACAATCGTGTCTAAAATAATAATTATTCTTTATATAGACCAATGGTAAGTATTTCATGGAGATTGGTCAGAGAAATTAAAAGTCCTAAGGAAATATCTTTTAAGGAGCTATGTGATGCTTTGTTATGAATAATTTAAAGGAAATTAAGAATGAAACGACCCAGTAAAATTTCATACATTGTAAGATCAAAATTCAAATGCTTCCAATTATACATGAGTAGTTTCTGGGTATAAATGGAATAAAGTATAATTTTTAACGACCTTAACATTTCCATAAAACCTAAAATATAGTCAAATTGCTTCTTTATTTTTAGGATTTTCTCCTTATTACATTGTGTATTAAACTCAGAAATTTCCTGTGACTATATTTCCATTTTCAATGATTGAAGTTATAGAAGGGCTTATAAATCAATGAGCATAATAAAATGAGCATATCCTATTTTTGAAATGATGAATTTTTTGCAATTCTAACAATAGAAAATGCTATTTTAGTTATCTAATATTACGAAGTAATAATTACATAACATGTCATCCAAATTGTCAACCTAACCTCAGTGGGGTTGCTGTGTCCTGCGTTATGAACTAGAAAGGAGACTGAATTCAGAGTTAGATTCTGGACATTGGTTTCCTGGAATAAGTTAAGAGTTATTTTGTAGTCTTGATGAACATGCTATGTCAAGAACTATGAGGAATAACCTTAATTTAAAAGGTTAGCTTTTTCCTTGGGTGAAATAATTTATATGACTTTGAAAATCAAGGGACTATCAAAGGCAGATAATAAGAATCAGCAGTGGACAAATATACAAGAATATCAGAAAAGGAGAAACCCTGAAATAAAATATAAGAGTTATCAGTTTTCCAGATGAGAAATTGAAATTTATATACCCTAAAGTCTGTTTACCTATTTTAACATGAAAGAAAATTTCATACCTATACAAAATAGATAAAATGGAACACTGAGCCTGAGGTTAATCACTCAGCTTCAGTAATTATCAACAGTTGTCCAATTTTGTTTTGTATACCACGCATTTTTCCTCTCTTTTCTAGGTTGTTGTGAAGTAAACCCCAGATAGCATGTAATTTCTCATATAAGTATTTCAGTGTAGGCTGGCTGTGGTGGCTCCCGCCTATAATGCTAGTGCTCTGGGAGGCCAAAGCAGGAGGATCATTTGAGGTTAGGAGTTTGAGACCAGCCTGAGCAAGAGTGAGACCCTATCTCTACAAATCTATAAAATTAACTGGATGTGGTAGTATGTGTCTACAGCCCCCCTACCCAGGAGGCTGAGGCAAGAGGATTCCTTGATCCCAGAAGTCTGAGGCTGCAGTGAGGTATGATCAGACCATTGTAGTACTGTAACTGGGGTGATAGAGCAAGATTCTGTCTTGAAAAAAGAAAGAAAATAAATATTTTAAAAAAATTCAGTGTAAAAAGATACTTTTTGAAATCATAACCACAATACTATATTTCACTCAAATTCCCCTACTTGTTGATATACTTTATTATGAATTTATGTATGCACATGTGTGTATATATATATATACACACAAATGTATATAATTTATTTTTCAAATCAAGTTCTGCAAAGATAGTGATTTTTATATTGCATTTGATTGATATATTTCTTTGTCCAGTGATATTTAGGCTTCAGAAGTTTGATCTGAATTATGGTTTTTTTGATGTGTAAGAATACTTCTAAATTGTCTTATATACAGTTATATACTTCTATCACAAGGCAAATACTATCTTGTTACCTCTCACTATGATGTTAGGAGGCATTATGATTATTACCTATACTAAAGGTAAAGAAACTATGGCCCTGGTCCAATTTGCCTGCAGCCCATTTTGTAAAAACAGTTTTATTGGAGCACAGACATATTTATTTATTTGTGTATTGTCTATGGCTTTTTCATTCTATAAAAGAAGAAGTGTAACAGAAATCATATAGGCCTCAAATATTAAAATATTTGCCTTCTGACCCTTCTTAGAAAAAGGTTGCTGTCCTCCCCTCTAAATCCATTATTTTTATATAGATTATGAAAAAGCATATTTTAGTTACATCATTTTTTTCATCCACTAGTAGACTTGACTACTATTAGTATTTAAGCAGCTAGACTATTTTAATAAAGGGAGATTTTCCCTAATCAACTATTTGATTACCCTTTGGTGTAGTTTGCATAAAAAAATTGATTTGTTAGTTTAAAAAAATGAGTTGATTTCTCAATATCCTCCAGAAGCCAACAGTAAGTTTGTTTGTTGTGTTAATATTATTATGGCCTTATTGATTCCAATATTTTAGATGTGTTTCCATCCATCACATGTTCCACACTCGTTATGCTAAATTGCTAATTGTTTCAGTTTGGGCTATTGACAGTGTCTTCAAATAGGTTTTTGAGTCATTGACTACTACTCTGGTAGTCTTTGCATTTTGGTATGACAAGTGTTCCTGGTTCATCTTTGTATAGTTTGCCTGAGATGTAGAACAAGCCATTTCCTAAAAGATTCTTGTATTCTTTTAGACAGAAATGGTACTTAGAGATCACAACAAGGATCTAGAGATTTGATTTGATAATTATTTCTAGGATTTTTTTAGTAGACAGAGGTAAGAAATCTTTTTCTTTTCTTTTTTAATGCATCACAAATACTTGTAATTCACAATTAGGACAGCAGAATTTTTAGTTAATTTCATTAATCTTAACATCCATACTCTATTTCTCTCTTAACAAAACTCCCTAGTTTTCAACAGCACCAGTGTTAATTATTTGTTTTTTATTCTGTAATACAGCCTGAGGATAAAAATACCAATTAACAATGACATTTCCCTTTTTGCTTTCTTTCTCCCCTAAGTTAAATATACAATCAAATATTACCCTAGATATATACAATTAAATATTAAAAGTTTTAGAATTGTTTGGAATAATCTCATTTTGTATTTTGCCACAAACTTGACCAGTTTGAGTTTCCTATGTTGTCACAAGTTTTATGGCCTTCTCTAACCACAGATTTCACTCATAACTCTGGCCAATCATCTTAGGGTTTTTATTTTTCACCTCATGTAAGACCAGACAAAGAGGATTTATGGTCTTTTTCGTAATCAATTTTTTTTTCATTTCAACACGTTCAGGAGGTACAAGTGTTTTTGTTATATGGCTGGATCGTATGACAGTGAAATCAAGACTTTTAGTGTACATTCTAAGTAATTTTTGATCTTTCGCCCCACTCTCACCCTCCCCTTTGCTTAGTTTCCAATGGCCAATATACCACCTTATGACCTTCCACCACTTAGAAGTGAGAAGATGTAGCATTTGTTTTTCCATTCTCGAGATACTTTACTTAGGATGTGGCCCCAGTTCTGTTCAAATTGCTATAAAAGACATTATTCACTCTTTGCTATGGTTGAGTAGTATTCCATTGTGTGTGTGTACTAGAGTCATTAGTTAATTGGTATTTTTATCTCCTATATATACATGTCTACACACACACACACATACATATAGCACATTTGTGTTCATCTTCATTTGACTCCCCTTGATCCCCTCACAATAATTTCATTGGCAGAAGCAATTCACCACTGAAGCAATAACACAACAGAGTATGCATTTTTCCTCGTCTGGAATAGCCAGATACAGTTGATAGGATGCCTGTCTTAATATCAATTTTAAGCCAGGAATATGATAGCAGTAAGATGCAGATATGGAAAGAACTGGCTCCTTTGTAGACTGGAGGGTCGCTTCCTAGAATCACAATCAATTTTGTGCAACTGTTTTTTAACATGTAGAAGTGTAAGAAATAAGCTACTTAAAACCTATTAGCTGGAAACAAACAAACAAAAAAAAAAAATCCATGTTGTTTAGAATAGTAACAAGGAGGATATAATACGTGAGGGACCCATTGGTTTTAACTACTTCTCCAAATAACTTTTCTCACAATCAATACAACATTTAGGTAAGATTGTTGTATATAAAAATTTTAATTCTTAGAAGTGATAGAAAACATGTCAGTGTCAAGTCGGAGTAATAAAATGGCTATCAAACAGCACCGCACATGCCTGTAAGTCATGGGGCATCTCCCCCCACCACCCTCCCTCTCCCTGGGGGATAAACACAGTTCGTCACCCTCAGAGAACAGTATACGGTAGGAATAATCAGAACATATTGTTAGCTCCAATTTTCCATCATTTATTTTTCAGTGCCAAACAAAAGTAAACCTCGCCACACAGTTTAGTCATGGGTAGAAAGAAAATTAGCTTTTTAATGGGAGCTGCTGTTTAAAAAAAAAAAGTGGTTCTTAAATGCAGAAGATGGAAGGAAACACCACACGTATTCATACACAATTGTCCACTGGGCTTCCTAATGCCGTAGAAAAGCCTCTTGAAGAACTTTTCATTACTATGTATTTTGCATAATGCCTGGATGAAAAGTCAATGTGCTATTTGCCTCTGGAAACACTACAGCTGATCTGTACGTCAGTTTGAAAGAAAACTGAAGTCAGCAGACAAAGACTGATTCCTCATCCATCTGAGATGTCAGGCCAGCAAATGGTTTTTTTGTGCGCTCTGTCAGTGTCTTAATCAGTGTCGACAGCCCCCAGCACCGGCTCAGCTCGCAAACCTCTTCTCACACTTAGTCCTTCAACTTGTATCTATTGTAAGGACATTCAGATGAGGCCTGATAATACACACGATTTACACGGTCCTGTCAGTTCTTGGGTTTGTCACACATCCAAATCACATGAGATGAATTTCTTCTCCATTGCTGTCTAAGCTACTTAAAGAATAAGTTGCAAAGATAATGCTTCTCCTAATTGAGACCCAGAGCTATTTATTGTCATTTCAATTTAGAATTTTTATAAAAAGAGGTTTTTATGAGCCTTTTAGTAAAATTCTATAGTAATTAGGTTCTCATGCATAGGTGTCTATGTCTATATCTTCATATAGAGATATTTTTGTTATTTGTTTTTGGCTACTACAGATACACATATGTAAATTATCACATCGGGTTATGTGAGTCAAGGTTATACATATGTGTTTTATTAAATGGACATTTTGGAGCCCTGTAAATTTAAAAGCTTTTGGCTAATACATTCATGTGAGTGAAAATATGTACGTAGTAGTCAACAGAGTGAGACTATATATTTGAGACAGAGTCTCACTCTGTTGTGAGGCTAGAATGCTGTGGCATCATCATAGCTCACAGCAACTTCAAACTCCTGGGCTCAAGTGATGCTCCTGATGCAGCTTCTCAAGTAGCTGGGACTGTAGGCACTCACCATAAAACCTGCCTGTGTATAAAAATATTTTGATTTAGAACTTGGCATACTGTCTACATATTTCAGATGAACGTACTATCATGTAAGGGAACACTGTGGTATAACACTAAACACTCTATATTTATTAGATAGTTTCAGAATATAGAGTGACTTGTGTCTGCCTGATAATGGGCCCAACAACTTCACAGTAGGATACAAATTGAGGACACGATTTTCTTTCTCAGAGATAAAGACCTCGATAATCCAGAAGAACAAAAGAGTATTTCTCTGTTCTGTGAAGAAAGGATGATAAGGATAAATGAAAAATTTAATCTGTAGTGGGAGATATAATGGAAGTATCCAGAGGAACTAAAACAATAACTTAAATGCTTCTAGAACTCATAGAAAAGCTCAATTACATGAAAGGATATATACTAAATGTATATAGATGGAAAAGATTTGATATTAAATTGAGGCTCTTGTAATTATGCTGTTTATATTTAAATACTTTCTTACTAGATATGGCATTATACATAAATTATTTATCCTCTCTATGACTCAGTTTCTTTATTTGTAATGTGGAGTTAGCATTAGTAATTGCCTTATAGGTATGTTGTTAAGATTAGTTGAGAGCTTCTTATAATAGAAGCCAGCCTATAAAATGTGTCCAATAAATTATTACACAAGAAATAAATCATTAGAAAATATAATTAGCTGGGCGTGGTGGCTCATGCCTGTACGCCTGTAAATCCCAGGACTTGGGAGGCCAAGGCAGGTGGATTGCCTGAGCTGACAGGTTCAAGACCAGCCTGAGCCAGAGTGAGACCCTGTCTCTAAAAAATAGCAGGGTGTTGTGGTGGGTGCCTGTAGTCCCAGCTACTTCAGAGGCTGAGGCCAGAGAATCACTTGAGCCCATGAATTTGAGGTTGCTGTGAGCTATGACACTATAGCAGTCTACAGAGGTGACCAAATGAGACTCTGTCTCAAAAAAAATATATATATATAAAATTAAAATCTATGTCATTAACATTATAATCAAATATTATAAAATACAAGGCAATAATCTTTGCAAGAAATACATGTGGAAAATAAAGCAATGAATATTATTTAAGTGATGGGCACACTAATAGCCTTGACTTAAAGCATTATAAAAGCTATCCGTGTAACAAAAATATCTTTACCCCCACTATTTTGAAATAAAAAGAAAGAATCCATAAAACTATATTTGGATAAAAAAATAGAAATATTCAGCTTACACGAACATGTTATTTGAATTAAAAGTGTAGCATTATTTAGTTAAAATAAAGGGGAATAGTAGAGTATTTCCGGAAAACCATTAAAAGTTAGAAAACCGTGTATGCTCAATACTAAATTGGAACTAGTTGATCAACACTCACGTTGCACATATGGAAGCAAAACTCCATAGAATTCAGGTGGGTGGGAGGGGAAATTCACACCTCCTAGGTACACGGCACACTTTCTAGGTGAGCCATACACTTGTAACTTTGACTTGAAATACAGACGAAAAAAAAAAACTATGTAAACAAAATATGCATACCCCTATAATATTTGGAAATTTCAAAAAGAAAGAAAAATATATAAGAAAATAAGTTATTAACTTTTTTTTTTAGCTGAGAAGATTATTTATTTATTCGCAGCCAAAAATGGGCAAAGGGAAGAGGCTTGTCCACCATCATACCCCATGCAGAGTTGAGTCTCTATCCAACCTGAGGTAGCAACTCTGTAGCACATCAAGATGGGGGTGGATTTGGCCTCATCATGCTCACTTTCAGAACTTGCTTTTATGGGAGGGATGACCACAGCAGTATGTGAAGACCTCAGTGGGTCAGGGGCTCAGGAGAAGTTATTAACTTAAGGAGGAAAAAAGAATGGACTAAATATACCCACTTTATCATGTAAGTATCATAGTGTCATGACACAGAAGATAACAGAAATGAAAAGAGCAAAATAGCCCTTGTGTATTAATTAAATTGATCTATATGAAATTACTGATATTCAATTGTTTTTGACCTATAAAACTGGTCACATGGATCAACATAATATTGATCTGCATAGAGGTAGCATCTAAGTAAATGGAAAAAGATAAAATAAGAAATGATACTTTAAACATTGATTAGAAAACATCAAGTCAGGGATTTATCTTAACCTAATTGGAGATGAGTTAGAATTAAAATGTATGAGTTTAGTTATAGTAGCCAAACTATTACTTCCTGCAAGCAACTAATATATTTGATAGACAATAATGGCTACATTCTGGTGTACTGTTGTGATAGAAAATTATAGCCAACAATAAAGGTTATTGGGACTTGGTGCCCATAGCACAGTGCTTATGGCGCCAGCCACATACTCTGAGGCTGGTGAGTTCAAACCCAGCCTGGGCCAGCTAAACAACAATGACAACTGTAACAAAAAATAGCCAGACACTGTGGCTGGCACCTGTAGTCCCAGCTGCTTGGGAGACTGAGGCAAGAGAATTGCTTCAGCCCAGGAGTTTGAGGTTGCTGTGAGCTGTGATGCTACAGCACTCTACTGAGGCAGACATAGTGAGACTCTGTCTCAAAAAAAATAAATAAATAAAATAAAAATAAAGGTCATTGGGAAGGAAAATTATATGGAAAAACATTTCTCATGGAACACTAGTAATAAAGGAGAAGGCACTATTTTATAAACAATATTTTCAAGATCTAACATGTATCTATGGTAACTTATTAAGATCAATACACTTACACAGTAAAATCTGTATGGTAAATATGTTAAAACAAAATAGATGTATAAATATTATTGGAATGTTAACAGCATTATGGAAGTTACAGAATTGCTCTAGTATATCGTTAAGTGCTTGTCTATATCTGTTTTACACCGTTTAAATAGCAAACCAACACAGATAGCCTTTAAGCCACTTCTCTTTTTGTCTTCTCTCCTACAGAGGAAATTTGATCTTGAATTAAGTATACCATTCCCAGATAGGCTTGTCTATGCACAAATGGTGTAAGTTCTTTATGTATTTCTCTAATTTTTATATAAATTGTATCATGGTGTATCATTTCTTAGAGTTTTTTGTGATATAATTTATATATCATAAAATATTCCTATCTATCCTTCCCTTGAAAATTTTTGAAAAGTGGTAAGATCATTTTCTTGCATTTCCCCATCTCTTGTTTTTAAAAGAACAAATTCCAAGCCCTAAATAAATGGCTTGTGTTGAACTTTTACAATTGAAATAAAGATTGTTAAACATGAAAAAAAAATATTCCTGTTGTAAGTGGCTTTAGAATTATTGCATACTTGTGCTACTAATATTACTACAATCCAAATTTAGAACTGTTTACTTCATTTCCTAAATTCCTTAAACTCATTTACAGTCAATTCCACTCTCTTTTCCAGAACAGAGAAAACTTCTTGTCATCTTTGTATCTCTATGAATTAGATTTTCTGGACATTATTGATGACAAATCATACAATAGCTAATCCTTTGTGCCTGGCTTCTCTGACTTAGTTGTGTTTGAGGTCATCAATGTAACATGTAATTTTTCTTTTTAGTACTGAATAGTATTCTGTTTTGTGGTATAATGTATATTTTTTGGCTATTCACCAGATCATGGAGATTTGGATTATTTCTAGTTTGGGGCTGTTGTAAATATTGCTGCTGAGAACATTTGTGTCCGAGCCTCTGTGTGGACTTGCTGTCTCATTTCTCTTGGGTTGATTCTTCAGTGTTAAATTCCTGGGACATTCTTTCTTCACTAAACATGTGGAAAATTGGTGTTTAACTTGTTAAGAACCTGCCAAACTGTTTTCCCATGTGGCTGTATCATTTTATGTTTCATTTAGCAACTTGGGAGAATTTTAGTTTCTCCACATCCTCACCAACACTTGTTATTGTTTATTTCATTAGAAGCAATCTAGAAGGTATGCAGTGGGTAGGTTGTCCTTTTCACTGGTATTTCCTTTTCATGTGCTTACTATATATTCTTATATCTTTTTTGGTGACATGTCCATCAACTTTTACCTACTTTAAAATTTGTGTTGTTTGTGTTTCTATTATAAGTTGTAAGAGTTCTTTATATATTCTGGATACAAGACCTTTATGAAATGTCATTTGCAAATATTTCCTCCCAGTCCTTTGGGTGTCTTTTTACTTTCTAAAAATGTTTTTTGAAGTGCAACAAATTTTACTTTTAATGACATTTAATTTATCATTTCATTTTGTTTTATGGATTGTACTTTTTATATCATGTCAAAGAACTCAATTTAACTCAAGGCTGTGAAAATTTTCTCTTATTTTTTTTTTTTTTAGAAGTTTTATAGTTTCAGCTCTTACATTTTAGTTCTATGATCCTTTGTGAGTGAATTTTTGTAGCTGGTGTGAGTGAAGAATCTACATTCATTCTTCACAAGTGGATTTCTAATTGTCCCAGCACTATTTCTCCTGTTGAATTGCCTTGGCATCTTTGCAAAAAAATCATTTCATTTCTGAACTCTCAATTCTGTGAATCTATGCTCCTGTCTATATGTCAGTATCACATTGTCTTGAATGTTGTTGCTTTATAAAGCCTGTTATTTTAATTTAGTTTTAGTATTTTAAAATTATATAATTTACCAAGTCCAAGTGCAATTTTGTCACATGCATGGTGGCCACGAAGGGGCTTTTAGGGTGTTTATCATCCAAAAAGCATACCTTGTACCCATTAAGTAATTTTTCATCATCTACCCCCCATCTACCCCCTCAGCCTCCCCACTCTTCATTGTATATCATTTCACTCTCTATGTCCATGCGGACACCCTTTTAGCACCCAGGTACGAATGAGAATTATAGTCCAATGAAGTTAACACAGCAAGAAAAAAATTCACAAGTGCTCTAGGTCTTTTCCATTCTCATATACATTTAGATTCAGTTTCTATACAAACACAAAAGCCTGCTGAGTTGTGGGGTTTTTTTAAATAATGACTTCATTAAATGTGTAAGAATAAAATTGTCATTTTGACAATACAGAGTTTTTCGATCCACAAATACAAAATGTCTCAATTTATTCAGCGCTTGCTCTCCCCAGGGTTTTGTAGTTTTCTGTAACAAATCTTATACTTTGGGGGCACATAAATGGCAGTTTTCTACTTTTCAATAGTACCAATGTCCCTGAGTTACTATAGGTGCACATAATGTTTTTTTTTTTACTTTACTACGGTGCAAAAACATATACATTCAAAATGCTCCTTGCCATACAGGTTACACCTGGATATTGAAAATACATGTGCATTTAGTAAGTTGAAAATATACTTTCTGTGCTTTCCATTTGTCATATTTTCAATTTATAAAGTGTCTATTGTGATGTAACCCCATTGTAAGTTGACCAATGTCTGCATTGGGAATAGAATTATATTTTAAATTTGTAGTATATAGATAATACAATAGATTGTATATATTATGCAGTGTGTACAATATAGATTCCATATTATATATATATAGTGTATAATATGTAAGTGACTCTTACCAAGTTGAAAAAATTCTGTTTTATTACTAGCTTTTAAAGAGGTTTATTGATTACATCATGAATAAATACTGGCTCTTATTTTTTTATTTCTGCATTTACTGAGTTTGTCATGTGATTTTAGCCATTAATTCTATTAATACTCTTTATTAATTGATTTCAGGTATTAAACCAATCTTTAATTCCTGAGATGACTCCCACTTGGTCATGGTGTGTAATCTTTTTTATGTGTTACTGAATTTGGTTTGCTAACATTTTATTGTGAATTTAAGTACATAGTCAAGACCAATACTGATCTTTAGCTTTTTAATTTATGTTCTCTTTTTCTTGTTTTAGTATCAGGGTAATTATAGTTTTATAAATGAGTATGAGAGTACTCCTATCTCCTCTATTTTCCTTTTATGAAAATTGTGAAAGATTGGTGTTACTTATTCTATAAATATTTGGGAGCATTCACCAATGAAACCATGTGGACCTAGATTTTCTTTATAGGAAATTTACTAATTATTAATTCAACATATTCACCTGGTATAGATATAATGCCTAGTATTTATTTGTAGAGCAGAAGTTCTTAAGTTTGATAAAATCCATTTTTTAACATATGGATCATTCTTTGGTGTTGTATCTAAGAAATGTATGCCTACTTCACAGTAACACAGATATCCTCATGTTTTCTTCTAGATTTTACTATTTGAAAATTCTAAAAAGGCTACATGAAAAAAGTCGGACAGAAATGACCTGAAATTTTTGCCAAATGCATGGCTCTTGCATTACAACAATGCACCAGCTTACATGGCACAGTTTGTATGGAAGTTTTTTTTAGCCAGCAACAAGTAACTGTTCTGGAACGCTCTCCCTACTCTCCTGATCTGGCTCCCAGTGACTTTTTTCTTTACTCAAAGATAAAGGAGATATTGTAATGAAGACGCTTGAACTGAACAACCATAGGGACACAATCTACCCAAATCTATGTGATTCAGTCCTAAAGGGAAAATTTATAGTTTTAAATGCCTCTATCAAAAAGACAGCAAGATCACAAAACAAAAATCTAATGACACATCTCATGGAACTAGAAAGGAAGAGCCAACAAAACCCAAATCCAGCAGAAGAAACTAAGGACAGAGCAGCACCAAAATAAATGGAAAGCAAAATCAATGCAAAGGATCAATAAAACAAAAACTTGCTTCTTTGAAAAGATAAACAAAATTGGTATATACATGGAATACTGTGCTGTAAATCTTTTTATCTTTGGCTTCTTCAACTCAGTCTTGTTACTTTACAAATATTTCATGTTTAGTGCATCAAGAGTGTGTTGCTGTATATTACTGAGTACGTGCCCATACGACAGTTAATGCATTGACCTATTAGTGGATATTTAGATTGTTTACAAGTCTTCATTGTTACAAACAAAGCTGATATTAATGTCTATGCACAATTTATGCAAATATATGCTAAAATAAAGTTTCTTGAGAAATACAAAGGTGCATAATGACTGTCTCATATGGGGATATGTCGGACTTTTTAAAAACTGCCAAAAATGTTTTCCAAAATGGGATTTCTTACATTTTAACCACTAATGTACAAGATTTCCAGTTGTTCCACATTCTCGTCAATATTTGCCTGATCAGGCTTTTGAATTTTTGCTAATAGGTGGATTTATAGGAATATCACATTATGGTTTTAATTTGCATTTTACTAACTGCTGATGATGTTGATCTTTTGTGATGTACTCTTTTTTTTTTTTTTTTAAAAAAAACATGTATACATTTTTTGGTCACCCTCTGTAAACATGTAGTGATTTCCCAATTGTTAACACATATCCCCATGGAAACACCTTTGTCAACCAATTGCATGGTGCTGAGATACAATCTGTTTTGACTTTAGGCTTAGACTCCACTTGTTTCCAAAGTTACTTAGGTTACCATATTAATACCATATTCCCCTACCCCTCTAAGGCTATATAAAACTCCAAATTATAAACAAAAAAAAGCATAATATCATTTTCACCCCCTCAAAAGAACTTTAATTCTATTTATTTATTTATTTATTTATTTATTTATTTATTTATTTATTTTAATGTACTCTTAATATATGGGGCATCAACTGAGACCTGGAAACTTATGCCTTTAGCTCATATTCGGTTACTCCTTTTTGTTCTTCTTTAGTTCCCCAGAAGTACCTACCATGGTTTTACTGGCCGTTTTTCTTTTCACTATCACTTGTTATGTGTTTAGTTCAGAGACTACAGCCATGCTGATGAGTCAGTGTACTGGGTAATCTAAAAATCCATAAAATAGTTTGTAAACTTGAGCCTTGTAGCTTGTTAAATGAAAACTTGCTTCTCATTTAACAAGCTAGGAAATATCAAAACAAGAGTGATTCTGATGGATTCCAAAACAAAAGTAATCTTTATTTCAATGACAATCTGAAAATGGTTGGAAGTAATGATGGAATCACAAAGAAGATATATATTTTTTCTTAGATCAGGGATAAATTCTAACAACTATGACATAAAATATTTTTCAGGGCTTAAAAATCTTTATTTTCTCTGAATTTTTAAGGCAAATTTTACTAGAAATTACACATCGAGATTTTCTCTTTGGGGAGAAAGAAAAAGTTGCGTTTTGCACACACCTTTCTGGTGTCAAAATTTTACCACAATATCAATAAAAGACAGTTATTAAAATTATTTGAAAACTACATAAAATTATTATAGCACCATTGTAATTTAACAAACTCACTTTGTGATATTTTGTTTTATATGAATCAATGTTGTGTGAATGAGCATAGTAGCAATTGTGTACTTTGATGTCTGGTGCAAATTCGAGGCCCATCATGTTGAGGAACCAAACTCTAGACAATAAAAAGCACTTCAGATCTGTTTATATTTTCATTTTTTTAAATCACTTTTCCTCTACTAACTAGTAGAAGTGACCATCTACTGATCTATTTATTTCCACCAAATGACCTGCAGCAATATTGGCAATAGGAAGTAAATTGTGGCTATTCCCTCTCACATGAGGACTACTCTAGAAATATTGCTACAGCTTTGGAAAATGAGGAGACATGGGGAGAGAATGACCTGTGCCCCTAGTGCTGGGTGTGCAACAGTGCGAGTGTAAAACTATGAAAGTGAAGTATAAACACAAGGGTTGCAAAGGGGAGAGATTCTAGCTCCCATTCCAATCCTAGTGTCTAGGTTTATATGATCTTTTGGTTACAAACAAAATATCTTGGATTTTTCAGTGAATCTTGCACAAAGACAGTAAGTCCTCATATAACGTCATTCATAGATTCTTAGAAACTGTGATTGATTTTAAGTGGGGCAATGTAAAACGAAACCAATTTTCCCGTAAACCAGTGGATATAAATAAGAGTTAAGTCCCTAGAGCAGATTTCTGGTCACAAAAACATCAAATTTAAGAGTAAAGAGCAAAACACTTCTGGTATTAAATATTGAAATAAATGTAAGCTAGCCACACATGTAAGAAATAATAATAAAGACAAATAAGATAATTATTCACCTGGTCATTTCAGTTCAAGGGCACTGTTGGCAGGAGCCCCTCTGGCTGCACAGGGTACAAGGCAGGAATGATGCCCGAGGACGCAGGGCATCCACACAGTCAACTCATTCAGATGAGGACGGTGTCGACACATCAGCTCACCTAAGTGCACGTCTTTGGGATGGAAGTGAGAGGAAACCGGAGAAAATCCACAAAGTCATGGGGAGAACATGCAGACTGCACATGAACAGCAACCCCTGCCAGGGATTTCTTGTTTCTTTCTTCATCAACATTATAATAAGGCAAGTTGAATGAAATGGTGCTTTCAAGGACCCGCTGTTCCATTTCAAAAAAAGATGACTTTCATGGGCAAAAGGACCAGCAATATTAGGAACTTACCACTGAGTTAAAGTGCCATATAATTATGAAAAGCTTACCCAGTGGCTATTAGGTTGTCTTTTATTTTATGTTTGTTACATGGCAATGTTTAAGTAGACAATCAATATATAAATAAAAGGAGGGGGCTTAAAAGAAATGAGGGTTGGTAATTCTGTATATTATTTTGTTTTTATTCATGGCATAAAATTAGAGGCTTGGCTTTAATTATCATAAATATATTTCTTAATGTCCATAACATTTTCCAGACTTTAATTTCAACTTTTGAACAGCAGTCACACATTCCTATGTGTATCCTGAGCTGTCCCTCAAACTCCTCATGTCCTGAATGGAATTAATTAAGGAGCACACTCTTCTCACGTTGGCATTCCTTCTCACAGTGTTATACACTCAAAATCTACTCATTTTTGACTTCTTTTTTCCCCTATATACCATTCCCTTTTCTCCTTTCATTTATTCTACTAATTATAGTCTGTCAGGTTTCATCATGTGAAATTTTGAATTAGCTGATCTCTAAGGGCCATTTGAGTTCTAATATCCTGCAATTCTTATAATG
>CAUYQV010172074.1:0-31054 GCA_963574575.1 Galagoides demidoff | reverse complement strand
TAACTCTCAGTGAGTCCTCATGCTTGGTAAAACCAGCATTTGAAAATGTGAGGTGTTGTCACAGGAGTAATGATGAAGCCTCATCCAGGTCGCTGTCACTGAGGGTGGTCAGTATCCATCTCGAGGATGAGCACAGTTTGGGACAGTTGTTTGAACAAGGTCGCTCTGACCTCCTGGCCTCTTCCCACCCTGGCACCCTCACAACACAGAGAAGGAGGTGGTGCTGTGTCCAAGCGCGGCCCAGCAATGGTGACAGACTTAATTAGAAAGTCTTCCAACCAATTTCCTGCTTCCTTCCCAGGCGCCTCTGTTTTCTGGGTGGAACTTCTCTCGTCTGCGGGCGAGCCAGGAGGAATCTTGGCCAAGTTGCTGGATAATGGAATTCATAATTGCCTGCGGCTTACAATGTGGGTGGATAATTCTTCATTAGCCAACATCATCCATTCTAATGGGAAGAAGGTGGGCTGGAAATGCCACCAGCCAGCACTGTTCTGGATGCCAGCTTCTTCGTGTAGGCATGGTGGTCTTGGTTTCTTCTGGTTCACTGTTTACCGCATGCAGGCCAGGGGGCTTTAGTTGTCCACTCCCATCATGTCAGACTCCTGCTGCACTTGGCAGTTTGTGTCCTGGTTCCTGAAAGAAAATGGTTTTTACTCCAGGTCCTGCGATTCAGACTTGGACAGAAGGGATGTACCCTGGGAATATCGAGTCATCATTACTCATTTTTGCAAATGAATAAACTGCAGCTTTGAGAAGCAACTTGTTCAAGGTCACACGGTGAGTGGGAGGCAGGACTTGGATGCAGCCCATACTCCTGGCTGTACTGCTACATGGCCCCAGGGATGAAGGAGAACAGGCTGTCTGATAATCCTCTATCAATCCTGCCCTCCTGACTGGCTCTCGGCTCCCCTTCTTGGTTTGGGGTGGGGCTGGGCACACAGGAAGAGAGAGCAAGACAGAACTTCTTTCCCACCTGTTCTGGGGAGTAAGATCTGAGGACTGAAGACTGGGTGTTCCCCAAACCAAGGGGAGAAGCACCCTCCTGGCAGAGTGAAACCCTCAATGACCAAAGGAAGTCATGACATGTTCCAGCACATTCTCTCTGACACTTGGTAGTGCCCACTCTGATGATGGTCCTGAGGCTGGGACTTCAGACACAAGTAAGGCCCAGTGTCTGAAGATCTCAGAGCCCAGCGGTGCCTGGACTAGCTGAGCCCTGAGCCTACCATGTCCCACAGATTCTGCCCTTGATGTTGCCTCATACAGGTGACCTTGTGAGCCTCTCAACCGCTCGAATCTTTCCAGCTCCTGCAAGACCTGAGAGACAATGTTGGTGCCAGTTGGCAGAAATGCAGAGAGAGGTGCTGCTGGGACCTGGAGGGGTCCTGGGGGAAGTGCTGACTGCCAGGGGCCCTGAGGGGCTGCAGAGGGATGTAATTCTGATTGATGACTGCTCTTGGGCCTCTGGTGTGAGGAGCTATAGCTTTTAGAAGACAATTGGGTGGAGAGGTGCTTAATAAATATTAGTGGGATGAATTAATTGGATACATGATGAGACGGGCAAAGGAAGGAGGGAAGACTTTGTCAATGAATTGTAACCTCAAGTAGGGATAATAACAGTTGCCATTAGATAGGCAGTTACTATGTGCCCAAGACTTTGCTTCTGTTATTTCATTTAACCTCTCCGTTAACCTTGCAGGTGGCTATTTTTATACACATTTTATAGGAGAAGAAAGTAAAGACAGCCAGAGAGGGCAAGGGACTGCTCCAAGGTCATGCCACCAGGACACAAGAGAATCAGGATTCGGTCCTTCGATCGAAACCCTGTTCTTTACAGACACGTTTTCTTTCTTCTCCATTATGACTCAGGAGAAAAGTCAATTTTTAGTGGTCATGGCTGTTTGCTGAAAAGAGCAAATCCCTTTCCTCCATCTCCAATTTTCTTCCAACTAATTGCAAATTAGTGGTAATTTTCAAATGAAAAGAGGGATCCTGCATGCCATCCATTTGTGCTTACCCAGCAAGACCCTGGGCCTGTGACAGCCCTGTTGCCATGGCAACCCTGCATCCAAGCCTTCCTGGGATCCTTGGCAGTGATGCCCTGGACTCCAGGGGTGGAGCTGCTTCCCCTCCGGGTTAGCCTCTTTCCTTTGCTCTAACGTCCCAGCATTTCAACGTTTAACAAAGCTTCTTTCTTCCTACTTACTGCTCACTTTGACTCCCTTGACTTTGGGGAGTTTAGAAAGAAAATAACAATAATAAAAAGATGGAGAGAAAATGAAAGAAACTTATTGATGTAAACTGGAGACTGATGAAAAACTGCCTCCCTCACCCCCCCCCCCAAATACGGTGAAGTCCTTATCCTCCTCACTTCAGCTGCTGCAGTTGGGTGAAGAGGTTCCTTAGTGGTGGTTCTGCCTTCAGCAGCGCTGGTGGGGCTGGAATATAGAAGAGGCTCCAAGGCAGAATGTCCTCTTGCCACAGCCCCAGCCCAGAAGGGCCTCCTCAGAAGGGCGCTGCTTTATTTATGCATTTGTGGGCGGTGTGTGTTCTCAGGCCACAATGGACATTTGCTGATTACCTATGTGCACCGGGCTCTGAGGATGAAACAGTGAGGGGTTCCAGGCCCCTGCTGTTTAATGACTATTGAGCAGTGAGGGAGACAGATGCCCAATGCTGTCTTGTCCAGCATTGGCGGTGGTGTAGGAGTCAGGTCAGCAAGCTCTGCTGCATTTGCAGATGTATGGAGTGAGTGTTGAGAAGAATTAGTAAATTGCAGGAAAGATAAAGCAGGAAGAAACAAATCCCAGGCAGAAGGAACAGCAAATATAAAAGCATAGAGGTGAGATGTAGCTTAGCATATTTTGGTGTCTCTAGGCTGAGTATGGCTACAATATATGGGACCGAGGGAGAGGGGTTGGGGTAGAGAATAACAGGCATCAAAGTTTTATAAACATAACCAAAGTATATATCAAGGTCCTGGGCTTGGATGGGTTGGGAGACAAGCCTCTATATAGGATCTTTAGATTGCACAAATAATGATGGGAGGCAGATTGGCATCAATATCACTTCATCTCGACATGACCAGAAATCCTACCTTGAAGGGCAGGATCAAGACCATGTTCTTGGTTTGGGGGCTGCAGAGAAGATGGGCGGCTCCCCTTCTCTCATCATTGGTATTAATTTAGGGGAGCTCCTCCCGTAGAGATGAAGCATCAATTAACAGTGGGATGTAAAGTGGATTTGCAGGGAATCCAAATGCTGGCTGTCTTCTTTTTTTTTGAGACAGAGTCTCACTATGTTGCCCTCTGTAGAGTGCTATAGCATCACAGCTCACAGCAACCTCAAACTCTTGGGCTTAAGTGATTCTTTTGCCTCAGTCTCCCAAGTAGCTGAGACTACAGGTGCCTGCCACAACACCTGGCTATTTTTTTGTTGCAGTTGTCATTGTTGTTTTAGCCAACCTAAGCTGTGTTCAAACCCACCAGCCTTGGTGTATGTGGCCAGCGCCATAACCACTGTGCTATGGGTGCCAAGCCAAGGCTGTCTTCGTTAGGGGCTAAGAAAGGATTTGCACTTGTAGGTGGAGGAAGTTTCCTTCCATCTCTGCCAAAGTGATGGGAATAGAGATTGAACCATGGCACAAGAGACTAGGAGTTCACAAGGTAACATGAACTCCTAGAGACCCTCAAAGCTTAGACCCTGTCAGTGCCAGATAGAGATGGCTGACAACACTCTGGCTATCTCTTCCAGGCAGTTTCTCTGTGCCGCAGCCATGCATGGACCTCCCCTACACCCTGCACCAGCTATACCACTGTCAATGGTCTCCTGTCACCCTGCCTCCAGTTTCACTCTAATCCTTCTCAGCTCTGCATCTTTAAAAAATATTAATTAATTGAGGTTAAAATACACAATGACATTCAATTACACAACTAAAATCTATTTTTATTTTTTATTTCAAATTAATATGAGGGTACAAATATTTAGGTTACATTATTTTCAAGTCTAAGGTAAAGTTCAAGTCGTACTTGAGCCCTTCGCCTGGGGGCGTACTGAACACCCTCACAATGGACACATTAGGTGAGATCTCGCCAACTGCCCTCCCTGCTCCTGCCAACTGCCCTCCCTCTTTCCCCCTTCCCGTTGTTAGACTCTATTTGTGTTTTTTTTCTTTCATATGGGTGTGTAGTTTTTATATATTGGTTTCATATTAGTACTGAGTACATGGGTTCTTAAGAATGCAATTAGACAATTTTTGACAAATATATCATCAGGAAGCCCAAATCTCAACAAGACATAGAACATTCTCATCTCTGGAAGGTTCCTCCTGACCCTTCCCAGTCAGTCCTTGTCCCCCACAGGGAATCATCCCTGGCTGTGAGGAGGGGCAGCAGGTGAGAGTGATACAGGAAGCAGCACCTCCAAGAATCTGCGGAGTCCACGGCTACTGCCCTGGATCAAGGTCATCTCTCTGCGCTTCCTCTGCAGAATGCAGTCACACCTTCCTCTGGGAATGAAGGTGAGATGAGCCTTGTAAAATTCATACTGTAACCAGCTCTATGAACAAATTTCAATGACCCCTATATGTTTTTATGATCCTCTCCCTCTCATGGTTTAGATTCTCAGGTCGGGAGGGCACGATGACCAGAAGTCTGAAACTTTTAAGTAACTACTTGACCTTTCTGAGCTATTTCCCAGAAATGGAAGAATTTTTGCAAGGCAAGGATTAGAGATTCTGAAAGTCCCTTGGGCGGACTCCCCATCCCCCACAACCTGCCCCAATGAACGTAGCCCCCTCCTTTCAAAACCCCTAATCTCCATTAGTTGGGGAGATGGATTTGGAGCTGATTTCCCATTCTCCTGACAGAGGTCTTTTGTACTGAACTTTTTCTTTCTTTCTTGACAAGCCTCCATGTCTCAATAATTGGCTATTTGTGTGGCAAGTAGCGGGACCTTGGCTGAAACCCCCCTGTGGTTTTGATAACAAGACAAGGATGCTTGGTACTTGGGAAGTGCTCAGGGTTTGTTTCTGGTTCAACATGTTGAGGGAACACAGAGGTGCGTGCAAGAGGCTTCACATCAGCTGCCTCCTTCTGCTCTGCAAAAACCAATGAACATCTAGCTAACATTTATTGGGGGCTTAAATTCTCCCGGTCCTGACCATATATGAGTGACTGGGGCACAGAGAGAAGTTGCAAGTTGTCAACAATCAGACAAGCAGCCCGTGGTTGAGCTGGGTTCTACCCTGGTCCCACAGTGGGGGACATTTCCTTTGTAGCATGTACCAAATATAAGTAGCTTAAAATGAGGTATGGGTTACCAGGAAATGGATCAACTCATCAGAGCATGGATTCTTCACCTCAAAATAGTCTCAACTCTCAGAAGTCTGAACTTGGTTCTTTTAAGTAATAAAGGAGAAGAAAAAAGCTGGGGATGAGATTTGTAGCTAAGCAATCAGCTGGAACAAATCTTTCTTTATACTTAAGGAGAAGAATAGTACACAGGCTGAATAGCCACATTTGGGATTAATCAGAGACAAAGTGTTCTTTGAGCTTGACATTCAGGGTACTTGTCTTGTATTTGCATTTAAAAAAAATAGGCTCAGGTTTTACTAAAAGTGGATGACAATTGCAGTCTATGAAGCGTTAGACGAGGTAACCATCTTCCTGAATACTCCTGTTTGTGATTTAGGATGGTTCTGGATACTCCGTTAGAGGGAGGATCAGGTGGATGGTAGTCTGATGTTTTAAGTCTTTGTCCCATTCAGGGGACCCCCAAGGTTCTTGGCAGGTGCTGGCCCCTTCCTGCCTTCTGAATGGGGATTTTCTTACAGGAGTTGGGTGTTTTTTCACTTAATCTGGTGTCTGTATCTTTATACACAGTGGGAATCTTTATCCTGGAGGCACAGACTCCTGGGGACTTGTCACCAGACTTTGGGAGTCAAGCGTCCTTGCAGATTCCCCCTAAATACTTTTGTCTGTAGTTAAAGACCCTTTTCTCCTGATTTATATTTCTTGGGTTTATCCTCTTAGAATCTCATTTATTTCACCAGTTCGGTGGGGATTACAGCAGGAAGTAAGTGACGCACTTAACACGCATCCATGTCAAGGGCCTGACATGGAATAGATCTTCATTGCATGTCAGTCTGTCCCCCTTAACAATTCTGTTTGTGTGAAACAAGAGAGAAGGTCCCTTCATTTTTTCTCTCCTTTGCCTAAACTCTGAGACCTGGGAGTTGAAAGAGGTACTGGCAGCTATTTTCCCCCCAATATCATACTTCTCTTCGAATCCTCTAACTCAGTGGTTGTCAACCTTCCTAATGCTGTGACCCTTTAATACAGTTCCTGTGGGTCACAACCCACAGGTTGACAAGCGCTGCTCTAATTTCTTAAGCAACAAAATTCCTAAGGAGTAAATTTCCAGCAATCAAGATGCCATCAGTTGTCATGGTCATTGACAGACCAAGTGTAATATCACGGCCACTATTTATTTCACATCTACTGGGTGCCAGGTACTGTGGAACATGCTAGATTTCTGGAATACAGGTGATCATCAATAAGCACTTATCAAATGAATGAAATGCAATTGCTCATTGACAGATGAAGAAACAGAGGCTCATAACTGTTAAGCCACTTCTAAGTGAAGAATATTATAGAGTTCGCCTTCAAAATCCGGCCCATGCATGTCCAGATCCTTTAAGGGAATCAGACCACAAAACCCTCACTTCCCTAGCTCTTGGAAAAGGTCTCCTTTTGAAACGGTTTGCCTTGATTTGTAATTTATTTGCGGATCCCAGCCTGTGGGATTGATTCTGAATTTATGATGCATGCTCAGGTCTTCCGTGACTTGTGCTCCTGGAATTTCATTAGGCCAACCTGTAATTGTTGTGGTAAATGTTTACACATCTATAAATTATTATTAGGCGAGCGGGGCAAGGTCAACCTTTATCTTTTAAGGTGCTGGGAACAGACTTTAGAGATTTCCCAGAAGACAAAGGGGTTGGGATCTGATTAATTACAGACTGTGTTGGTGTCATATTGACAACACTATTTTTTGCTGTTAATTTTAGCGTCCCTAATGGGTCATCTTTCCTGAGCATGAAAAATAATCATCCTTTTACTGATTGTTTTGCAAACGATTAAATTTTAAATCACTAATGACTACTGGTAGCTACTCTTTTTGCTCAGGAAGTAAAACCCGAGATACTTTTGGAGCCTCAGGCTGAAGTTTAAAAAAAAAAAATTTACTGTATATTCTGCTCGTCTGTCTAGGTTAACATCTCTATTGCCAACTCATGGCATCATATGCTAATTATAGAAAAAGAAAGAATTGCAATAATAATGTTAACAGAACACTTAGGAATGGAAAAGAGCTCACAGAACTGAACACCCAATATGTCTTAGGCACTTTTGTATATTATCTGATATAACAACTACATAAGGTAGGTTTTATAGTTCTTATTTTTGAGTTATTGAAGCTGGGATTTAGAGTTTTTGTTATTCTGCTGAAGTCCCATGCCTAGGGTTACGTGAGGAGGGGTCTATGAGGCTGAAAGCCTAGTCCCTTTCCCCACACATTTAGGCTTAGTACTAAGAGCCCTCTGTCCAGGTTCTGAGCACCAGGCTGAAAGGTGAAAAAAGTAACTTGTATTTTGAATTTTGGATCATACTGTCAGACTGCACAACACCTTTGGTGGTAGCAAAATTACCAGAGGTAATATGGACTTGATCTCAACTTTAATATAACTTTCCTCTGTTTCTGTGACATAGGAAAGAGCCGTGCAAACTTTGTAACCTTTGGAACTACTCAACGATTATCCTCCCAACATAACCCTCCTCAAATTTCCATGTTTTTGAATGCCCTTTTTATTTTCACTGCTAATCTGAAACTTCCTATAGGTCAAGCACTACTTCTTTATCATCTCTGAAGCCTCAGCAGACAGTGTAATAGATGATATATAGTCAGGTGTATTTGGGTCTCTAGAGAAACAGAATCACTGGATGGTTAGATAGATAGATAGATAGTAGGTAGAATTTCTCTCAAGGTACTGGTGCATATAAGCATTGGAAGCTGAGAAATCCCACAGGCTGCTGTCTGCAAGCTGAGGGCCCAGGGAAGCTGATGGTCTAGTTCCAGCCGAAAGCTGATGTCCGAGGTGCTATCTCAGCTCACACTGGGAAAGCAAATTTTTCCTTTTCCATTTTTCTGTTTTATGTGGGCTCTGGATGGGTTGGATGATGCTCACCAAATTCGTGAGGTTGATCTTTATTCAGTCTTTCAAGTCAAATGCTAATCCCTTTCAGAAACACCCTCCCAGACACAATCAGGGATAATGTTTTACCAGCTCTCTGGAAATCACGTAGCCCAGTCAAGCTGACACATAAAATTAACCATCGCAGTTGGTTTTTAACGAAATCTGCTGAAGGAATATATGAATGTAAGAATCCCTATCTTCTCCACCCTTAGGAAGTTTATAAATATAGCCATGCCAGAATGTAATATGCTGTATATATATAATCTTCTGTGTCTCTAAATTCTCTTCATTTCCTTTGTAGATAATTTTAGCACTGATAGGAAGAAAGAGGTGGGTAAGAGATTGGCTCTGCCCTATCGAAAACTAAATTGGAAGCCAGTTTTCCGAAGCTCTAAAGAGAGTTAAATAGAACTCCTGATGACTATAGCCTCAAAGTCTGTAATTCAAAACCAAAGTGTCCCTCTGTACTTTGCGAAAGTCTGGGATATGCTCCCCTGGCTCCATCAGTTAGACTGGGGACACTCGGCCTCCAGAGGATAATTACTGGCATTTAAGTTTTTTCCCTGGAAACACTGAGGCAAGCTCTTTCTTCTGCTTTGCTTGCCTCATGGGGCCTCTGCCTTATTAGTGAGGGAATTGCAAGCTTGGGCTCATTATTCTGGCCTCCTTTTTCCTCTTCCTGCCTACCCCTGCTTTTCTCCTTATAATGTAAATAAATGCCCTTTAGAACTTAAAATGTAAGGTTTCCATCAGCAAGGAAATACTCAAGTTCAATTCCTAATCATTGATGGCCCACTGTGCAGGACCTTTCATATGTAATCTCCTAGCCAAGAAATTTCCCTCAATCCAGCCCCTACTGTGTGTTGTTTGCTAAATGATGTTGGGATTAACAATGAAAGACTGGCCTGGAATCTGCCCTCAAGAGCACAATGGTATGATGGGAATGGGGGTGGGCAGGATCCAGGAATGGTGAAGGCCAAAGAGATATCTCAAGATCATAGAACACCACTTGCCACCCTCTTATATAAATTGCAGAATAAGCCATAATCCTTGCCTTTACAGATGATGCAATCTTGGTGTGTTTGTGAAAACTAACAACACTAAATTGTTTATAAAGAGCTGTCTTGACCACCTTCCTGTTTGCTCTATGTAAGAACATTCCACTTGATAGAACAAAAGTTCCTATTTAGAACCCATCCTGTGTTCTTGACATGCAAACCCTGATAACTAGCATTTTCACTCACAGTGTCCAAGCTGTCTATCTGGCCCAGAAATACATAGATGTGTTCATTAATTAGGATATTCTAAAAGTAATGAAAATTGAAAGAGGGGCACTTTGACTGGCAGAGATATCACAGACCACCAGGGCTTGTATGAAAGATCTTTATTGGTGGGGGGAGGGAGGCTGCAGAGCAGCACCGAGGAGGAGAGAAAAGAGAGAAAGATAAGGAGAGTGGGGAAGAGAAGAGAGAGTAGAGAAGAGTGAGGGGGAAGAGAGAGAAGAGAGCAGAGAAGGAAAGCAGAAGGAGGCGAGGGAGAACAATGAGGGGGGGAACATATTCTCATATAGGGGAGTTTTAGAATGGTGATGGGCTGGTGGGATAACCAATAAGGAGTTATTTCTCCAGCGGAAAGAGCCATTAGGGGCGGGCAGAGGGAAATTGGAACAGGGTGATGAGGTCAGCAGGTCACTCCCTGTGATAGAGAGGAGTTACGACTTTAAGGGCAGACAGAGGCTTTGGGGGAGATGCCTTCTGAAGCAATTTTCTAATAAAAATAGTAGTTTAGAGGATGCATTTCACTTTATGACAATTTTCAAAAAATCAATTTAAATATATCCATCTGTCCTGCTGGTCAATTCACTACAAACAGGCTGAATGTGGGTCTGGTTTCATAAACAATCCCTTCTCCTTGGACCTTGGGGTCACCTTCATGAGGAATGGCAAGGAGGATACCCAGGTCCTGAGCTCATCCACACCTTTACCTCATCACATCATCCTTCACTGTTTGTTGGCCCCTGACTGCTTCCTAGAACTGATGGCAAGAAACAGAGTGGAAGAAGTTAAAATAGAAGCTAAAGTAAGATTCGCATTTTTGTCCATGGGCTATAGGTGTCCGCATTCTCCTTAGCATAATAAATGATCGGAAACCTAGTGTACCATCACCTATGGGATAAGCCATTGTTCTTTTCTTGACCTCAGTTTCCCCAAGTGTTCTACAGCAAGCTCCATTTTTTTTTAGCTGCTTCTGCTGGACCTTAGAGTGCTCATCTTGGAAGTGTAGGGGTGGAAGCTCTTTAAATATTCTCTAATTTCCTCAGTGCCATGACATTTTGAAAGAATCAACCAACTTCATCTCAGTTGACCCTTTTGAGAGACATTTAGAACAACCCTTCTGTAAAGGTATTAAGACATGGGTTCAAAGTCTTTAATGACCTTACCATCTATAGACAAGGTCTATTCCTTCGACCCTTGAATGTGGGTGGGGTTCCGGCTGCTTCTGTCAATGAAATATGGTGGAAGGGACACTACATGACTTCTGAAGCTAGATCATCAAGGGTGAGCTGTTCAACCTGCTTTACTGGAATACTATGCCTGGGAGCTCTGAGACTGCCATGCTTGAGAAGATATCTATTCCAAAAGAGCCTCCCACCTGAGCCCAGCTCTCCAGCCATCTCTGTCGAGGCGCTGGTATAAGAATGAAGAAAGCTTCAGATAATCTCAACTCCCTGATATTCAAGTAACTCATGGCCATTTGAATCTTCCCTGCAGGAGTCCTAGGCACCAGGAGAAGAAACATGCCATCATCTCGTACATGCCTTGTCTAAATTCTTTACTCTGAAAGTCTGTATGCATTTTTAACTATATGTGGGTTTTGCTAGTAAGTTTTGGGGGTGGTTTTAGTCTGCAGCAATAGATAAGCAGAGAGGACGCCTGACTGGCTGCTTCAGATGAAGCTCAGAAGGGTTGCTGGTAAACGGTGAGCCTTGGCCTCTGACCTGTCTTTGTGTCTGTATCAAAGTGTGCAGGGCTCAGCCTTTGCCTCTTCTTTCCTGAGAGAATAAGTGTTGGAGGCGATCAACAAGATACCTTTCAAAAAGAGCTGCTGTCTTTCTTCTCTTTTGCCAGCACATTTTCTGTGCTGTATTCCTTTTCCTACTTCTGCACCCACCCCCTTGTGTGAAAAGCTGCATATGGAATTCCTTGCAGCAGGGGTTCTCCCTGCCCACCCTGATAGAACCATGTCTGTTGTGAGTGAAGGCTGAGCTTCCCATCAGAAAGCTGCACATGAGGAGCTATAAAAAGTGCTGTCCGTGCTTCTGTTCACTGGCTTGTACAGTCACTCTAACAGAGAGGTAGGCAGGCACCAGTGGACTCCCACTTAACAGATGATAACAGGGAGACTTAGAGGAGCTGAGTCACTTGCCAGGATCTGGACTCCTGCATGATGTGTACGCTCAACCCCTCTGCTGTCCTGCTTCTCAGACAGACCCCAATCTGGGAGCTCCAGGAGTGTGCTGCTAATGGTTAGGGGGACGATCTTGGGCAAACTGTACCATCTGAACCTCAGTCTCCCCACCTGCCACTTGGGGGTAGCACTTCATCTCCTGTAAGCATTATGATTCTCCTGAAGGTCTTTCTGATGCCCTCTTTGTGCAAAAGCATCTGTAACCTCTTGGACTCTGAGCACCTCCTGGAATCACCTTGAGCCTCTTTTCCTTAAATGCCATTACATTTTGAGATGAACATGTGTACAAAAGAAATTCAACATAATTTTGGTTCAACACTGAGCATAACTCTTTTTTTCATATTTGACAAAAGCCCGAAGCAGTCAGTTTGTGTGAATCTTAATCCCAAAATAACCACCACCTCATTGCAATGACAGTGCCATGCAACTCAGAGGTCAGGGCGAACAGAGTAATGAGCCCGGGATGTATTGGACTGCAGCTTGGCGGTGATTATATCTTCCTCTTTTTTCTCCAGTAGATTCCCATTAGTCATTTAAAGGTTTGCATGTGCCGAGGGCTTCATAAAGCTCAGCTCACCTCCTATGCCCATTGCCAGCCAGTTGCTAAAGCTTTTCACTCTTTACAAAATCTCTTTACCACTTCTTGCCTCCACTGCCCACGCTTTATCCTTGCTGTGCCTCCCTTCACTTAGTCCTCATCAGCTTTCACTTGACATATCCTCTCATCATTGCAATTGGTCTGGCAGCCGGCCATCTCCTGCGCCCCCACTAATCCACTGTCCATAGCACAGCTAGCAAGATCTTTTGGAAAGGCCAGTGCCCACCTCCCACCATGCAGTAGTGGGGATTCTTTGATGTGGTGGAAGGAATGTGGGGAAGGGATTAGAGGGCAATGCCTGCCTTGTGATTAGCTCCCGTGTCTGTGGCTCCTGAAGACAAGCTTCTTGAGGGCAGAGATTCTATGTCATTTATCTTCACTACTCCAACAACCCACACACAGCTGCCGTAGGGGTTTAACCGTGAGTGAAGGAGGATCAGGCATGCATTGGAGGCTGCAAAGAGAAATCTGGGAGATCCCAGAAGGTAGACAAAAAATGCTCCCAGGTCTGAACTCAAGGAAAGAAGCTGGGCACACAGCTATCCCAGCCCGAGAGGTCAAGGCTCTCCAGGAGAGATGAATGTGGAGGACCGTCTGATGGGAGAGATCTGTCAGCCTTGGCAATGATGTAGACAGAGGTGGAGAAGCAGGTAGGAAGACATGAGCCAGGGTCACACTGAAGACTGACATTCCAATCATGCTTTTTCTCATCCTCATAGCTCTGTGCTCTGGGAAGCTTGATGTTTGTGAGCCTCCATTTCTCCCCCTGTTAAATTGGAGTTGAAGCAAAGGGAGGAGAGAGAATCCTTCTTCCTTTGACAGGGAGACTTCTCCAGGGAGGAGTAGTTTAGGGAGAAGAGTGTGGTATCTGGAGTCAAAAGGACCTCTGTTTGGATCCCAATTCTGCCCCGTACTATATGAACTTGAGCAAGTCACTTAACATTTGGAAACTTCAGTTCCATGTTCTGCAAAGTGGATAATATCAGCCTCACATGAGTTTCTAGAAGATGAAATGGGATGTGTATAAAGAAGGCAACACATTGTAGGTGGTCTCAGGAAAATAGTGACTTTCCCTCTCTTTGGGCAAATCCAGACTTTCCCCTTGGCATCCCTGTCCCCGCCTCCCACCCTGGGCTCTGTATCCTCTCTACCCACTGTTCTCCAAATCCACCCAGCTTGCTGATGGGTCTTTGCCTCCTGGATCTTCCCTGGCATTGGGAATTGCCCTCATTCTCCTTTCTTTTGAAAAGTAATCTTACCTCCTTGGCTTTGTGTGAGCTCTTGACATATGCTAATGTTTGGAATATCATCCTGGAATAGAGCAGGGAGTTCTTCCAAACATGGGCCCAGAGGCAGCAAATAAATCACTTTACAGGGCTGGTTCTGTTTGTTGCAAGTTAAAACTTAACAAAGAAAACGATACCCTTCTGTTTTAGATTCCCTGGAGTGGAAGCTGTGGGTGTCCTCACCTCTGGGTCAGGAGTGCACTTGTTTTATAACCAGGGAGAGAACCATGATCACAGGTACCTTGTACCATGCACCCAGCATTGTGTAAAATTCTTAACTCACATATTACAGATGAAAAATCGCACTTAAAGGGCGGCACCTGTGGTTCAGTGAGCAGGGCTCCAGCCCCATATACAGGAGGTGGCAGGTTCAAACCCAGCCCCGGCCAAAAACTGCAAAAAAAAAAAAAAAAAAAAAAAAGAAAGAAAAAGAAAAAAGAAAAGAAAAATGGCACTTTAGCAAGGTCAATTTACCTGTCCAAACACACCTATAAAGTAAATAGTTGAAGTCAGATTTGATAGTAAATCAGGTAGATTCCAAAGTCTGTGTTTTAACCACTCAACTTCATGGCATCTTAGTATGTAAGCAGTTGGGAAGGGGGCGTTTTGGAACATTTCCTCTGGGTGCATCATGGATTACTGATAGGAGGTAGTGAGAATAGAGACAGAGGGCCAGGTAGAAGGCAGTGGTGACTGGCCAAGTAGAGGCAGGGAACCTGAGGAAGCTTCCTCATCCCTGGCAGGCTGAAGTTTCTCAGGCGTCCAGATGCCCAAGGCTTCTCCCAAGTGCACTAGCAGCACCTCACTGACAGTAGAAGGAATGACCTCTGGTCCTGCCCATGGCCACCTTAGGCTTTTCTCCTGATCATTCATGATGGTCTCTGTGCCCTACCTCTAGGTAGTTTTTACCTGTAGAATAATATGGTAGATTGTTGACTACTATAATTCCTACCAGGGCTTAGCAATGTGACTTTGTGTTTCCTCCAATTAGATAGTGGAATCTCTCTCTAGTCCTTGAATCTGGATTTAGTTTGACCCATGGGGCATTAGAAAATGTGATGCAAACAAAGGCTTGAAAGTGCTCATGCAATGGGCCTCATGCTTTCTTGCTGCTCTTTGGAGCTCTAAGATTATTGAGCCAAGGAGTCTGAGCTAGGCTGCTGCAGGGTGAGACATCATGTGGAGCCAAGGTAGGCAGATCCAACTGAATGAGCACGACCCCCAACCACCAGCAATGTGAGAAAGGCTATCCTAGACCACCCAGCACAGCTAAGATGCCACCTGACTCTGGAGAACACCTGAGCCAGCCCAGGCCAGGATAAATGCCTGGATCACTACAGAATGTGAGAAATAATACATGTTTGCTATTTGAAGCCATTAAGGTTTGGAATGGTTTGTTTTAAGCAAATAATGGAAAATATCAATGTTTCTAGTCAGGAGAATCTCCGAGTAACTCTTGTTTCTGATCCCTCACTGTCTTTGGCAGCTCTAGTTTGGCTTATGTGTACTCTAATTGTCTTGAGTTGGTACTGACCCTATCCCCTACCCCAATATCCTCAGGCAGAATTGAAGGTACAGGTCACTTCTAGCCTCCTTTATCCCCCAACGGGACTCTAGACTCTTAGAGACAAAAGTCATATCATGAAAAGCCTGGCAGAGAGCCCAGATGACATTTGGTAGGTATTTAGGGACTGAAAGTTTTTTATTTGTTTGTTTTAAAATTAGAGTGGAAACTGCCCCTTATTTTGATTGTGGTGGTAGTTATACAGCTGTATGCATTTGTCATAAGTCACAGAACTGTACACTCAAATGGATGAATTTTATAGCATGTAGATTATACTTTAATAAAAATACTTTAAAATAAATTAGGAAACAATTTTTAGAATGAGAAAGAATGAGAATTTGAATGAAATCTGTGGACTCACAGGTCCCATTATGAAGACCACTATGTTACTATGGCTACATTTTGTTATATGTAATTCATGAAGAAAAATTCTTTATAACTTTCATTCTTAATGTTTCAGTTAGAGAAATTATACCATGATGAAATTATAAAAAACCAGCTTAGAAACCAATGCATATTCATTGTTAACAGCAATCTAATTATGTTCCACTTATGGGAATGTAGAGTAGATGCACTTTTCCCTATTTTTTGAGGTAAGCACAACTAAGGAGGCAGACCAACTAGGGACATCAGGACCCGAGGAACTACATGGTGGTGTGTTCTCTGGATTCACTTTTTGCCGTATCTATCCTAGGCATACGGCTGAGAAATCTAGAAACACCAACAGGTGCAGACAAAAAATGGAAAAATGTCCCCAATAAGTGATTGTTCCCTTTAACCAGAAGATCAGCCATACAGCAAAAAAAAGTAGCAATACAGCAAACTTTTATACAATGGCTAGTCTACTCTAGATAAAACCTAAAGTAAAATCAGTGGCTCCCCCGACTCATGCCAGTAAAGACCAAGTAGGGTACCTAGGTTTTCATCCTCACTAGACTATAATAAGGGTACAGCTAAACACTTACCAGGTAATGTCAGAGAGATCCCATTGAGGAGCCAGGACTTTTATTCCTGGAGGGTGGCATAAGGAACCTCCTTCCCACTGTAGTGGAGATGAATCACGTGGGGAACCCAGATCTCCATCCTACTGAGAGCAATGAAGTCCCCACCTCTCCCCCTGCTAGAAGGTATCAGAGGAGTCCCCATAGAGCATTAGGACTTTGGTGCTCATTTATATAAAACAAGGCCACACACTCCTATGATGGGGAGGAATAATGTGTCACTCTATCTCTCCTCACCTGTGAGGTATCATTTGAGGTATATCATGGAGGTGGAACTTTGACCACACCCAGTAGTATTGAGGAGATCCATGCCCACACCTGCTTGTTTATCAACAAGGCCAGGTAGGAAATCTGAATTTATACCCTCACTTGGAAGTAATTAGGTAGTGACTTCCCCTTTCCCTGATGACATAGTAGTATGAGGAAAAGCCAGCTAAAACAGGTGAAAATAAAATCCATAGTGCCATAATACCCAACAAACATCCAGGTTTCAATTGAAAATTTTATATAATACCAATAACTAGGATTTTAACTGGAATGAGAAAGCGTAAGAAACAGATGTCAATCAATACTGAGGTAATAGATTTGTTACAATTATCTGATAAAAATTTTAAAGCAGACATAATAAAAATACTTCAACAAAAAATTACAAAAGCACTTGAAACAGATGAAAAATAGAATGTTTCAGCAGAGATGTAGACAATATAAAGAAGAAATAAATGGAAATTTTAGCACTGAAAAATAAAGTAATTGAAATAAAAATGCAATGATGTGCTTGACAGCAGAATGCAGGTTACATAGATCACACATAAGATCACACAATGGGTGATCTTAAATATAGAAAAATGGAAATTACCCAATATGACCAACAGAGAGAAAGAACCTAAGCTGAAAACAAAGTAACAGAGCTTCAGAGCCCTATGGGATTATAGCAATAGATCAAATACTTGAATAATTATTTAAGTATAATTGAAGTCCTAGAAGAAGAAGAGAAAGAGAGTGGGTTGGAAAAAAATACCCAAAGAAATAACAGCTGGAAAGTTCCCAAATTTGATAAAACAAAAATAAAAATAAAAATTGTAAATCTAAAAAGCCAAGAAGCTGAGTGAAACTCAAAAAAGAAAAATTTAAATAATGTCTCACTAAGACACATCATACTCAAACTTCTGAAAACTGAAGACAAAGGTAAAATCTTGAAAGCAGCAAGAGAGAAATGACATCTTACCCATAGGGGAAAAAATTTTTGAATAACAGAGTCCTTTCTCATCAGAATTAAGGAGGCCAGAGGAAATGACATAATATTTTTCAAATGCTGACAGGAAAGAGTTGTTAATGTAGAATTCTATATCTAGCAAAAATATCCTTCAGGAATCAAGGTAAGAAATCAAGTCACTCTCAGATAAAAGGAAATTGAGCAAATTTGTTACCAGTAAAAAGAAGATAATAAACAAAAATATGAATAAATTCAATAGACTTTCCTTCTCCTCTGAAGTTTTCTAAATTATGTTTAAAGATTGAGGAAAAAATTATAGCACTATCTTATCTTATTATAAATGAATGTAGAGGAAATATATAAAAATAATTATTTTATAAATGGAGAATGGTAAAAGGAAATAAAAGGATGTGAGTTTTTTATAGTTCATTCAAACTGGTCAAATGGTGACACCAGTGAACTATGAGTTATGTATATATGTAATGTGATACCTAGAAGAACCACTAAAAAATATAAAAAGATGTTTACAACATTATAGATAAATAAAACCAAAGTTCTTTAAAAATGTCCATATAATCATCATGAAGTCAGGAAAAGGAAAACAGAGTAACATAAACAGATAGAACAAACAGAAAACAAAAAATTAAAATGGAAGACTTAAGCCCTGATTATATTAAATGTAAATGATCTAAATACTTCAATTAAAAGACAGAGACTAATGGAGTATATTAAAAATCACGACCTCACTATAAGTTGTTTATAAGAAACTCACTTCAAGTGTAAGGCTATAGACAGGCTGAAAGTAAAATGATGAAAAAAGATGTATCATGTGAATGCTAATCAAAAGAAAGCAGGAGTAGCTATGTTAATATTATCTAAAGTAGATTTTGGAGCAAAGAAAATTACCAGACATAACTAAATCAAGTATGCTCAACTGAAGGAATTTAACAGAAGAATGGTGCTGAATCTGGTTTTTTAAAGATTTCTCTGCCTCACATTGTTCTAAGAGAGCCCTCAAGTTCCATTTAGTATCAGAGTCTGAGAGAACATAAGAGAGAATTTCTTGGATGTACAATTCCTGTGTCTCAGTATATTGACCCCCTGGGCTCCCAAACCTCTAACATAATGTGTAATATCCTTTATTATTCTTATTTCTTTATGTATCTACATCTCCTTCACTCTGTTTCCCTTTTAGTCCCCCCAAAACACAGCTGTGTCTTACTCATTTTTATTTTTTTCTTCCCAAGTAGGCAGGATGTGGAATGGAATGAAGCAGAAGATGGTGTTGGTCTGTCAGGGAGGGACTAACTATATCTGGGTTTTGAAAACTATATAAGGAGAGCAGAAGATAGAAACTATGAGCTTTGATAACTTAAATCATTGATTATTCTTGCCACCTTTATGAGTACACTGCCTGGACAGCAGTAGACCTCAACTCAATAATAATTTATGGATCTTCCTATCTCTCCTTGGTAGGAGGAACTTTTGGCTCCACTTCTCCAGCCATGGTAGTTAATTCCTTTCTTTAATACATTTCCTTCCTCTGCTCTGAGAAATCTTATTGCTTACTTGGGGGTCTCTAGGATTGCAGAACACCAGATTGGTCCCCTTAGATGGTAGTTCCCACTTAATTTACTGAGCTCAAAAGGCTAGACCGAGATGCACTGTGTTGGAAGTCAGGAAATCTTGTCCTTCTCATCAGTAACTTGCCTTGTGACTTTGAGTATCTTGTCCTTTCTGCCCCAGTTTCTACATCTGTAAAATAAGAACATGATTTTAAATAAGGCATTGAGAAGTTTTTTGCATGTATAACAGAAGTTTATATAGCTGGAGGACCCCTCCCCTGCTTGCCCATACATGTTTTGATGAGTATCCCTCTAGATGGTCTCACTTGCAGCCCCAGCATTACCCAGCTTTGCTTCTCAGTACCTTCTATTACTTGTGGCATCTCCAGAAAGATTCAGACTCCTTCATAGGGATTTTCTTCTTTGCTACCAACTATATTGGTGAGGAGGATTGTGCATTCTTCAATGGAGGCATTTTGTCTCACATTTCAGAACATGGAGTGGCTGAAAAAGTCAGTACATTGCAGATGGTGGGAAGGAGATGAAGGTCAGCATGGATATCTATCTATCTATCACCCTACCAGATGGATAGAGATCTTTCTATGCCAGAATTAGGCAACAGAAAAGCATGTCTGCAGAGGTAGTTGGTCTGTAGCACCATATGGCACAGCCTAGTGCAACAATGAGCCACATTTGTAAATTTCCCATCCAGATTCAGAGAATAACTTTTGAAAAGTTTCTATTTTAGTATTTCTCAGCCCTAACTGCATATTAGAACCACTCAGGTAACTTTTACAAAACTCTTTTGCCTGAACCTCACCTTAGACTGATGGATTCAAATTCTATGAGAATTGGCCCAAACATTTCATGTTCCATTGTACATTGTTATAGGCTTATTTCCATGCATTATCTGATTAATATTCTCAGAAATTAGGTTACTATTTTTCTCCCCATTTTATGAATAAGTAGACTGAGGGCTAAGGAAGGTTTCCCAGTGTATAAGGAGCACAGCTAGAGTTTAAAGTCAGCAGGGGTTCCAAAGCCTTTATTCCAAATCGCTCTTTCCAAAGGGATAAAACATGGGGTCATGTGGGAAGAAAGGGCTACCTGGGTGGGTTGAGGCCTTGCAAAGTTGCTGGGACATTTTCTTGAAGGTGACAGGAAATCACTGACCTTAACTCAATAAATATGAATCTTCCTGTCTCTCCCTGGCAGAAGCAATTCTCAGCCCAACTTCTCCAGTCATGGTAGTTAATTCCATCCTTGTATACACTTCCTTCCTTTGCTCTAGGTAGTCAATCCTCTTGCCTAGTTGAGGGTTTTGAGCCAGGAGTGACCAGGTTATGCCTCTATTGAGGAAGAATCCTCCGGTGGCAGCACCTTTGCCTACTTCTGAATCTGCCAGCCAATGCAGCGAAAAATAAGCCAAGCACCTCAAGAAATTAAATTAACCAGTTCCTGAGTTTCCAAAGGAATTGAAAGATTCAAGATGGTCAGAGAATCCTACCTCTGGCTCACTATTACCTGCCCCCTCTTCTGCCAACCCCATGAGCTGTGAGCCTGTGGAAGGCAGGAGTGGTGTCTTGATCCTCTGCTTATCTCTCCTGCTCAGCACAGGGTCTTTCAAGGAGCAGAAGACCATTGAAATGCATGGAGCCCCTCTGAAGCTCCTTCGCAGCTGCAATTAGCAGATGGTCAAATTCCTCTCCAGGTGGTTCTTGACCTAACAGGTGCACATGTGGAGAGCCTCCCCCTTTGCAGAGCATTTCAGTGTCTGATTTATTATTAACAGGAAGTAGTGAGGCTGGACCAGATCCAGAAAACAGTCAGAGACATGAGTAAAGAGGTAACAGCTCCTAGGAGAAAAGTTTAAAGTAAATACAGTCCCTTAGTCTAGGGCAGGAAAAGCAGGCTGTAATGTATGAGGTGTCAAAGCTGTGAAGTCTTTGGGAAAAAGGCATTCCTCCTCCTTCCTTCCCTACTATCCTCCCTCCCTCCCACCTGCCTGCCTCTAACAAACATTGATTGAACTCCTACCCTGTGCTAGGGACTATGCTGGGGGATGGAAGGACAAAGAGGTTTATAATGCCTAGTCTGTGTCCTTAAGACCCTTACAATATGGTAGGAGACAGAAAATTAATAGCTGTAATAAAACTTCAAGATAAAGTGGTATGAGAGGTCAAAGGGAGGAAGCGGAGATTACTTCTAGCTTGCATGTTTGAAAAAAGCTACATGAAGGAAGAGGTAAACTTGAGCTTGAACTTGAGTTGAGGGAGGGTTTGAATCAAAGTAGCCGGAATCATTAAGAATGCAGACTTCACCCAGGCAGATGTGGTCTGAATCCTGATCCACAGATTACTAGCCATGTGACCTAGTGAAATCATGTTCCCTCTCTGAATGTGGGCTTCCTCCTCTGTAAATGTGGTTAAAATATTCTCTTGTAAGTGTCCTTTCTTCTGCATGACAGGAAAATCTCTCTCTACTTGGTTATTTCCATCAGTGTACATAGGTGTTGTAATAACTTTTATAAACCTCTGCCCTTTGAAACCACATTCCCCATCAGCTACCACCTGTTCTGCTTTACATTTTTATTTATTTACTTATTTATTTAGGGGGTTTTTGGCTGGGGCTAGGTTTGAACCTGCCACCTCCAACATATGGGGCCTGTGCCCTACTCCTTTGAGCCACAGCCGTCACCCTGCTCTTCCTTTTAGAAAAAACTCCTCACGTGCGTTGTCTGTGCTTGTCTCTCTATCCTTTCCTCCCATTCTCTCTTGCACCCACTCCAATCAGGCAGTTACCCCTGACATCCTGTTGCACCTGCTTGGGTCAAGGTCAGTAATGATCTCCCTGATGCAGAACCCAAAGGTCAGTTCTTGATCCAAATATTATCTGGCTTAGCAGCAGCACTTTATGCAAATAATCACTTTTGCCTCCTTCACGTGTCTTCCAAGATACTACACCCTGTTGGCTTTCCTCAAAGCTCCCAGGTTGTGCCTTCTGAGCCTCTTGCTATTTCCACTTCATTTCTCCAAGCTTTATATAGTGCTAGACTAGCCAAGGCTCAGTTTTAGGACCTCTTTTCTGTGTGCTCACACATTTGGGTGGGATTTTATTTAATAATATCTGGTCCTGACATTTCCCCAACTTAACGTTTCTATTCCAGACTCTCCCCTGGACTCCAGACTCACACTGGGTACTGAGCTGCCTACTTAGATACTGTTTGGCCTCTGAATCCCAATGTGCCCAAACCAAACTCTCCACCAGATCCACCCACTCAGACTCCTTCAGAAGTTTCTCTTGTCTCAGTTACTGGCAATCCAATCCTGTGTGTTGCTCAGAATAAACACTTTGCTGTTATCCTTGACCTTGTCCTTTCATACTCCATGTGTAACCCACAGCCAATTTCATGGGTTCTAACATTCTAAATATCCTGAATGTGACCGTTTCTCACCACTTCCACCATTCTTACCTTGGTCCAAACACACCATTACCCATCTGGATTGGGAAATACCTTCTTAAATGCCACCCTCTGCTCACTAGTGACCAACAGTGAGGATGATCTCAATGGCTCTTGTGTCATTCCTCTCCTCCGAATGCTCTGGTGACTTCTCAGTGCTCTCAGAATACAAGGTAAAGTCTCACCATGCCTAGAAGTTTCCCACAATCTGCTCAACTCTTTCCCCTCATCTACTATTCTGACTTTATCCTCTCTGATCTTCTGCCTCGCTCTGTTCCAGCCATACTGGCTTCTCAGGTGTTCCTCAAATCCACTGTGCGTGCCTCGCCTCAAAGCCAGCATTTACCAGGGCTTGGAACTCTTTTTCCGCAGAACTCTGTAAGCTGGTTATATAGTCCCTTCAGGCTGTCTTAACAAAACAGAGACCAGGTTGTTTAAACAAACAGAATTCCTTCCTCATAGTTCTGGGGGCTGGAATGTCCAAGAGCAAGGTCAGGCCAGGTTTGGTTTCTGGTTAGGTCTCCCTGTTCGGCTTGTAGATGGCTACTGTGTCCTCACATGGGCTTTTTTCAGGTATGTGAGCAGAGAGGGAGACCTCTTTTTCTCTTCCTCTTGGTGTAAAGTCACAAGTGACTATTTTCACTACCACACCATTGCCACCTGCCACCCAAAGAGTTTCTGGCTCTGAAACCTTCTTTTTTTTCTCTCTCTTTCTTCCTTCCTTCTTTCCTTCCAGATAGAGTCTCCCTTTGTTGCTTTTGGTATAATACCGTCACATCACAGCTCACAGCAACCTCAAACACTTGGGTTCAACTGATTCTCTTGCCTCAGCCTCCTAAGTAGCTGGGACTAAACTATCAAGTAGCCCACCACAATGCTGGGCTATTTTTAGAGACAGGGTCTCACTCTTGCTCAGGCTGGTCTTGAACCTAAAAGCTCAGGCAGTCCACCTGCTTTGGCCTCCCAGAGTGCTAGGATTACAGGCATGAGCCACTGTGCCCGACCTAAAGTCACGATTCTGATTGCATTAGGGTCCTATCGTTATGAGTGTGTTTGATCTTAATTACCCTCTAAAAGCCCTATCTCCTAATATAGTCACATTGGGAGTGAGAGCTTCAATATATGTATTTTGTAGTGATGGGGGAGGAGGAACACAATTTAATCATAGTGTATATATATTAAATATATATGCACTAATATACACTATATATATAGTGAATATATATATACACATTGTATATATTCTATACTATATATATACTATATATAGAATATACATACTATATATACATTATATATATAATTATTATACTTATATATTATACATTATATATACAATATATACTATATAGAATATATATACATTGTATGTATATTATAATTGTATACATATATAATATACATATTGTATATATATTTGTATATAAACATATAATATATGTATACATTACATGTATATTATTATGTATAAACACATAATGTATGTATGTACATACATTATTATGTGATAATGTACACACATATAATATATGTATACGAATGTATATATTTATACATTTATACATATATACATATAATATATGTATATATATTATAACATATACACTTATTATACATTATATATGTATACTATATATACTGTATAGAATATATATTTAGAATATATATTTACCTTGTATATATATTCTATACTATATATAGAGAATATATGTAGTGCATATGTAGTATGTATATTGTATGTATATGTATATATAAGTATAGTATATATAATATATAATAAACAACTATATATATAATTGTGTATTAGCTGTCCCCTACTCATCTTCCCCTCTTAGAAAAGAGTTTGTCTGTTCCATTCACTGTCACATCATCAGTACTTAGGCAAACGTCCCACCATGTTAGGCACTCTACCTATTAGTGCTGGTTTGTTTTATGCATGTAAATGCCATAGTTGGTGTCACTTACCTACATATTTAATGAGAGTAAGTGTCGTTACTTAGTAAGTGCCTGACACATGAAAGCATTCAATGAATATTCTAATTATTACAAGGTAATGAGAAAGAAGGCTTTTACACAGGGAGGGGTCTCTGTAAAGCCTGGACCAAGTTGCAGAAGTGGGGAAATACAGTTCCCTTATAGGAAATAGCAAAGCATTCTGTTGAGTTTGGGCAATTTTTTCTCAATTGTGGTAGAAAGGTCTTGAGTACCCTCCTTGTGGGTTAGGATCTCTGTGGCCTTTGGAAGCCATTTGGTATTTTTGAGCAAGAGTGTGGCATAGTCGCTGCTGCGTTTGGTCTGGTTCATCAGATTTGGTATGGAGTAACGATTAGGAGAGAAGACTGAGCATTGCAGGCAGAGAAGCAAGAATTTCTCAGATGAGTCAATTTGACCAATTGAATTTTCACTTATATAATCTGCTCCCCTCTGCCTCTGTCTTTTCTATTTTATTTAAATAAAGTCTTTTCAGTTAAAAGCAATCCTTTTTGACCTTTTCTCATATGAGCCATATAATTGCTAAATAGATTATTATGGATATAAATTTGAGGATATTTTGAATTCTTATTTATTTATTTATTTATTTTTGCAGTTTTTGGCCGGGGCTGGATTTGAACCTACCACCTCCAGTATGTGGGGCTGGTGCCCTACTCCTTGAGTCACAGGCTCCACCCTTGAATTCTTTTTTAATATTGTTTGTATCATTGACTGTGTCAATTATGAACTAAAGAACATTCTCAGAGGTCCAGTGATTTCTTCTTTTATTTGTGATTCTATTGGGGAGAGGGTCATTTTGCCCATTATGGGCAGAATGAGTTCTAGCAGAGTTTGAATGGGCCCTTGTTCAAATCTTGGGACCAATAGGAATGGGAACTGCTACATTTCTGGAGGTTAATTTTGGCTTGTAGGGGAACCAAGCTCCTGTGTAGGTGGTGGGGTCAGTGACATCCCCAGTGGTGGCTGTGGTGGGTACTTTCCTGGGTATTTGGAGGTGGTCTGGGGCACTACTCTCCTCTGTTCCTCCTCCCTGCCCACCAAAGTGCTTTTGTTAACTGGTCATACCCTCTGTGTCAGGGATGCTTAAGGGCAAGGTGATCCCAGCTGCTGTGCGGACAGACCACCCTCCGCTTCCCATTCATTCATCTCCAGCCCCCCTCTCTCTGATTTTCAAATTCTATATGCTGATGTCACATCACTGGCAACCTTCTTGAGCAGGTGCTGAACCCCAGACCAATGTGTTCTTCTATCTCACTGTTTTCCCAAACAATGTTCAGAGGACCGCTTGCTTCAAAATCACCTAGAAAACCCAGTAAACATGCACATGCCTTGTCTCCACCAAGGACCCTGAACCTGTAAGCTTGAGTTCTATATTTTCGATCCTGTCTGCAGGATTTCTTACAGAAATACCACTTAAGTTGTGGCTTGTCCATAGTACCATTTCCTGAATTATTTGGGAAATATTTATTCTGTTGAAATATAAATGTATATACATAAATATATTTAATTGCATACATTCTAATTATGGATTTGTTGGTCTTTTCAAAGGGAAAATCTGAAGGGTGGGGAATTAAGTCTAATGAAACATTGAACACTTGCCATCCTATTTCTTTATTTCATAGATGAAATAGGATTTTTATATTCTTTCCAAGTTTTTATTAGGACAATAAAACCATATTGCAGAAAGCTGGAAAGATAGGAAGAAAAGTATAATTTCCCCAATTTGATGCAATGACTATTTTCATGTTGGTATGGTCCCTTTGGGCCTCTGTACAGAAGTATTCATAAGTGTGTGCTGTGCCAATGTTAGTGTTAACACAACTTGGCATGATGTATACCCAGGAGTAAGAGGACAGGAGCACAGACTCTTGTGGGCTCCCTATTCAGAGGACACAGGCCACTGGACTCAGGAGAGATGTACTTACAAGATACCCATCCCAGGGCCCGAAGGCCCCTTCAGGACCAGGGGCAGAATCACCTAAGATCAGATTCCCAGCTTACTAGGAAGTCTAACTGAAAGTTTCCAGCATTCCCTGAGCTGTGGTTTCCAATACAGCTTGTGTTTATTGTCACCTCCAAAGTGTCAGAAGATGAATAAGACCCTGTTGCCACCCAGGGGCTCTCAGGCTGGTGGAGAAGACAGACATATACACACCGATTACCAAATGGTAAAATATGTGTTACTCTGGATGGCGGTCTCTCTGGAGTGGGACCCTGGGGAAGGAGCACTGCCACAAACTGACCGGGGCACTAGTGGGTTTAGGTGTGGCACCATTTGTGGGCCTGGTTGCTTCTGTTCTTAGCTCAAACTTGTTCCCAGGGGAGCCAAAGGAGTTTAAAAAATAAACTACTGAAAATTTGGTATGTGTAAGATATTGTGTGAGGAATCATCATCAATCTGCAGGGAATGGCATATTTTCTTTTTTAAATTTTATTATATATTTATTGGGATTCTTAAATGTTTAAAATATACAGAGTTAGGAAGAAAATGATGAAACACATACATGGACATACTCCATACAGATTTAAATAAATTATTTTGCCACATTTGATACACGTTTTCTCTAAAGGAAATAAAATGCTACACTGTTGAAGTCATCTTTCTAACCCTTCTGGATCATATTTCCCTCCCTTCCTCTCTCCTTGCTCAGAGGAAGTCACTATTTTGAAGTTGGTATGTGTTTTTGTTTCAGTACCCGGGTGTGTGCTGTTTGCTTGGTGTATACAGGGTATGACATTAACTTCATGAGCTCATCCTAGAAAAAGTGCTACATACCTTATTGCTGACTATCACTGTGATCATCTTCAAAATACTCCCCTTTGGAAGCTGTGTACTTGCATCTGCACATAGTTTGACCTTCAAAGCAATTTTGGAACTCTTTTTCTGGAATGACCACCATAGCCAGTGTCATTTGAAAGTCTGACAGTTAAGTTTGCAAACTTGTCACCATGTGCTTAGGTTGGCAGCACTGTACAAACTACTCAGTGATGTTTCATAACGTTGGTATATCAGTGTCTCACAGCAGTGTTTGTGTCCATGACTGGAGGTGTCTTGCTGAGTGGTACTCATTATTGTTGTTGCACTTTTTGTGTGTGGTGTATGATGATAGTTCTGATGGTCATTACAGAAAAGAGTTCCAAAGGTGCTTTGAAGGCTGGACTAGGCTCTTCCCAAAGGGAGCACTTCAAAGATGACTGTAGCCATATTCAGCAGTGAGGTATGTAGCACTTTTGGTGGGATGAGTTCACAAACCTAATTGTCATACCACATATACACATTGTATCATTATGTATTCTTCTGTAACTTGCCTTTTGTCTATCTCAATATTAAGTTCTTGAGATGTCCCCACTATGGATCATGTAGAATTTATTTCCTTTATTTCAACTACTGTAGTGTGTATTCCATTGAAAATGCTATAATTTATTTATCCATTGTTCTTTCAATGGACATTTTGGTTCCTACAGAAAGCATTCTTCCCTATATCTCCTTATAAATATGTGTAAGAATTTCTTTATTCTTTTTCTTTTTCTTCTTTTTAGAGACAGAGTCTCACTTTATTGCCCTCAGTAGAGTGCTGTGGCATAACAGCTCACAGCAACCTCCAGCTCTTGGGCTTAGGCAAGGCCCTTGCCTCAGCCTCCCTAGTATCTGAGACTACAGGAGCCCACCACAATGCCTGGCTATTTTTTTGTTGCAGTTTGGCTGGGGCTGGGTTTGAACCTGCTACCTTTGGTATATGGGACTGGCATCCTACTCACTGAGCCACAGGTGCCACCCTGTGTAAGAATTTCTTAAGGTTATGTTCCTAGAGGTAGATCATCTGGGTCTTTGGAAATGTGCCATTTCAGTTACACTACTCATTTCCAAATTGCTCTCCAAGGAGTTTGTACACATTTTCCCTTCTACCAGTAACTTTACAGATCCCTCTTTCCAACATCACTATTATCACACATTGCAATTTTTCACGATTTTATGACCACAAAATGGTATTTCCTTTTTATTTATGTTTCTCTGATGAATAGAGAAAGTTATTATGTTTCTAGATGTTCATATGTGGAAGTTCTTCAGGTCTTTTTGGTACTCACAATTTTGCTATATGTGTTGAAAATATTTTCTTCCAATCTCTGGCTAGCTTTTAGGGCTGTTCTCAGCAACTTGTTTACATCTGTTTATATACCTCTCTTACAGGTATTTTGTAGATCTTTCTTTTGGTGTATTGAACATTTTGTTTCAGGTATCCTCCTCGTCTTTGGATCATAAACATATTCTCCAATATTGTCTTCTGAAAGATTTAAGGTTTTATTCCTACATTTAAATTTATAACTCAAGTGGATTGAAATAGCCCTTTTTAAAAACTGTGAACATTTCATGAAATTAAAATGTACCACTTAATTCTTACAAAGAAAGCATGATGTAATTGCATTCATTCTATGCCAAGAAATCAAACCTCAGAGCCAGAGAAGGCTCCCTGTCAATTATAACCCCTTTCTCCTGCCCAAATTGATCACTGTCCTGTAATAACAATTGTGTTTTGCTTTTCATCATAGTTTTACTATCTAAGTGTTTAAGTATCCCTAAATTAAGCAACTCAAGATAATAACTATTTATATCTAAGAACTGAAGCATACTTAAACTCTATTGTGTCGTTTTCCTTGTATTTAAAAACTATGTATAAATGGAATAAACACAGTGTGCAATCTTCCTTGTCTGACCTCTTTTCCTCACTATTCAGGCTGTGAGACTGGTCCAGGTGAGATGTAGCTTTATTTATTTCTTTTCTTGTTGGTATCTTACCCACTGGATGAATATTCCATGGTGTATTTATCCATTCTACTATTGTTGGATGTTTGGAATGTTTCCAGTTTGGGGATACAGGGCTGTGTTTCCTTTTTTTCTATATGGATACCCAGTTCCTCCACAATCATCCATCAGAAGACTTTCCTTTCACCAGAACTTGATGGTGGCATCTTTGTCATAAATCAAGTGTCCCCTTTCTGTGTGGCTTCTGTTTTGTTTCATCCGTCTATCGGTCTATTCTTATATTAATACCACACCATCTTAATTGGTTAAGCTTATGATTGGTATTGTGGCCTGGCAGAGAAAATTGTCCCCTTACTTATTCTTCAAATGTGTTTTCCATCTTCCTGGATCTTCATCCTCCTAGTTGATAATTAGCTTGTCAAGACACACACATACTCACAACACACACACACAAACACACACCACAGACACACACCTTTTGGTATTTTTATTGAAAGCTATCTGGATTTAATTTTTTTTTTTTAGAGACAGAGTCTCACTTTGTCACCCTCAGTAGAGTGCCGTGGGGTCACAACTCGCAGAAACCTCCAGCTTTTGGGCTTAGGCGATTCTCCTGCCTCAGCCTCCAGAGTAGCTGGGACTATAGGTGCCCACCACAATGCCTGGCTATTTTTTTGTTGCAGTTTGACCGGGGCCGGGTTTGAACCCACCACCCTCAGTATATGGGGCTGGTGCCCTACTCACTGAGCCACAGGTGCCGCCCTGTCTGGGCATAATTTTGTGTGTGCTGTGAATTAGGGATCTAATTTTGTTCTGTTGTCTATTTTCTTGGAATGGCCAATCACCCCAGCCTTGTTTATTGGCTGTTCATTGGGATGTTAAGATAGCTGTGCCACTTTTCTTTTATTAACACAGTTGGTCCTCATTACTCACAGAGTCTGTGAATTTTATTTGCAGCCCCCAAATCAGTACTCACAGCACTCTCAAGGTCATTTGTAGACATGTGCAGAGAGCTGACAAATCTGAGTCACCCCATGGGCACGTTCCCAGCAAGGTGATGCTGTGCCTGCCTGTTTCAGCTCTCACATGTAAACAAGTGTCCTTTTCAAGGTCTTTTTAATCCCATGGTTGGTGATTTTGCAGTTTAAAATGGCCCCCAAGCAAAGTGCTGAAGTGCTGTCTGGTGTCCCTAAGCGCGAGAAGGCTGCGATGTCCCTTGTGGACAGAATATGTGTCTTGGATGAGTTTTGTTCCAGCACGAGCTATAGTGTGAGTTTATATCAGCTGTGAGCTTAATGTTAATGAGTCAAAACTATACATTAAATAAGGTGTCTCTGAACAGGCACACACATAAAACAATGTGGTATATTGGTTGGTTGATGAAAATGTTGTGACCAGAGGCTTGCAGTAACCTAACTCTGCATTTCCCCTAGGAGCAGGGTTCCAGTGTTTACAGTGACTTTATAAGACATAACTACCATGAATAAAGAGAATGGGCGGTAGTTGACCAGTACGCCTTTTTCTAGCCCTTTACTTTCAAACTTTCTATATGACTCTTACAAACAGCATATAACTGGGTTATTCTTATAATCTGCTCTGAGAATGTCTGTCTTCCTAAAAGACCTAATATGTTCATGAACATTGATACATATTGATGCATTTCTACCATTTCCTTTTATATTTTGCATGCATCATGCTTTTTCTTTCTTTTTCTTCACATTTTCTGCTTTGTATTGAATTGCTCTAATTCTATTTATTTATTTATGTTTACCCTTCAGGTTTATAAATTACACATTCTATTTTATTCCTTTGGTGGATACATTACTCTTAAATTTTTAACGTGTGTTTAATCAACAACTGCTAAGCTTAAATTGTATTTCTTTCCTTTAAC
>CAUYQV010172073.1:0-21990 GCA_963574575.1 Galagoides demidoff | reverse complement strand
AATGGCCAGGCATTGTGGTGGGCACCTGTGGCCCCAGCTACTTGGGAGGCGGAGGCAGGAGACTCACTTGAGCCCAGGAGTTGGAGGTTGCTATGAGATGTGATGCCATGGCACTCTACCCAGGGGGATAGCTTGAGGCTCTGTCTCAAAAAAAAAAAAAATTTGGTTGTTTTTTTTTTAAAAGATAAACAAAATTGACACACCTGTAGTCAGACTAAGAAGGAAAGAGAGAGATGACCCAAATAAATAAAATCAGAGATGAAAAAGAAGACATTACAACGGATATTGCAGAGGTGCAAAGGATCATTAGAGACCACTATGAACAACTATATGCCAATAAATTGGAAAACCTAGAATAAATGGATAAATTCCTAGACACATACAACCTACCAAGATATAACCAGAAATAAATCGAAAACCTGAGTAAAACAATAACAAGTAACAAGATGAAGTAGTAACAGAAAATCTCCCGTCAAAGAAATGTCCAGGACCGAACGGCTTGATTGCTGAATTCTACCAACCATTTAATGAAAGACTAATAATAACCTTAGTTAAACTATTCCAAAAAAGCAAGGATGAGGAAATACACCCAAACTCATTCTACAAGGCCTATAGCACTCTGATATAAAAACCAAAAAAAGGAAAAATGCTCAAAAAAAAAAAAAAAACTAGCAGACTGAATCCAACAGCACATTAAAAAGATTATTCATTATGATCAAGTGGGATTCATTCCAGGGATCCCACAATGATTCCATACAGGTAAATAAATCAATGTGATACATCATATCAACAGAATGATGGGCAAAAATTACATAATCATTTCAAATGATGCTGAAAAATATTTGATAAAATTCAACATCCCTTCATGATAAAAACTCCAAACTCCTGGGTATAGAAGGACACACCTCAACACAATAACAGCCATATATGACAGACCTACAGCTAGTGTCATACTGAATCAAGAAAAACTGAAATGTTTCCTTTAAGATCAGGAATAAGACAAGGATGACTTCTTTCAACACTGTTATTAACATAGTACTAGAAACTTTTAAGTACTAAGAGCTTTAGAAGTACTTCAGAAGTACTTAAAGCCTCTACTCAGAAACTATTAAAATTTATTTATTTAAATATTCAGTATAATTGCAGAATACAAAATCAACATACAAAAATCAGTAGCATTTCTATATGCCAGCCATTAAGTAACCTGAAAGAGAAACAAAGAAAATAATCCCACTTAAAATAGCTACATACAAAACAAAATACCTAGGAATAAACTTAATCAAAGAAGTGAAGCTTTTCTCTAATGAAAACTATAAAACCTTGATGAAAGAAATTGTAGAGGACACAAAAATATAAAAAGATAGTTCACATTCCTGGATTGGAAGAATCAACATTGTTAAAATGTCTATCCTATCCCCAAGCAATCTACAGATTCAAGGCAATCTCCATCAAAATGTCAACTATACTGTTCACAGAAATAGAAAAAAATCCTAAAATTTATATGGAACCACATAAGACGGGAACAACCAAAACCATCCTGAGCAAAAATAACAAAACTAGAAGAATCACATCACCTATCTTCAAATTATACTACAGAACTGTAGTAAATAAAACAGGATAGTGTTGGTACAAACACAGACATATAGACCAATGTAACAGATTATAGAATCAGAAACAAATTCACACATCTATAGTGAATTTGTCTTTGACAAAAGTGCCAAGAGCATACAGCAGGGCAAGGACAGTATTTCCAATAAATGACGTTGGGAAAACTGGACATCCATATGCAGAAGAATGAAACTAGACTCTTATAGCTTGTCACATACAAAATCAAATCAAAATGGACTGAAAAATTAATTGTGAAGTTTGAAACTGTAAAACTACTAAAAGAAAACATGGAGAAATGCTCAGGACATTGGTCTTGGCAATGATATTTTGAGTAATATCCCCACAGCACAGTCAACTAAAACAAAATTGGACAAATAGGATCACATTAAGCTAAAAATCTCCTGCACAACAAAGGAAACAATCAATGAATAAATGGATACAGAAATTGTGGTACATACATACAGTGGAATATTATACAGTCACAAAAAATGCAGTCCTGTCATTTGACTCAACATAAATGGAACTGGAGAACATTGTGTTAAATGAGATAAACTAGACACAGAAAGACAAATCCTGCATGTTCCCACTTATATGTGGGAGCTAAATATTAAAAACAATTGATCTCATGGAGACAGAAAGCAGAATGATGGTTACGAGAGGCTAAGAAGGGTAGCAGGAAGAGGGGATACAGTGAGGATAGTTAATGGGTGCAAAAATACAGTTAGAAAGAATGAACAATATTTGATAGCATAACAAATGATTATAATCAACAATATGTTAGGGTATGCTTTAAAATGACTAGAAGAATAAGGTTGGAATGTTCCTAACACAAAGGAACGATAAAGCTTGAGGTGACGGATACCAAATTGCCTCGATCAATTCACATGGTATGCCTGTATCAGAGCATCACATCTACCATATAAAGATACATACTTCTATACTTAGAGTTCAAAATGAAAGTTTGTTAATAAGAATTAAAAATAAAAGCATTGAGAGAGTTTTCTTCCTTTCTTCCAAATTGAATCTTACTGTATTGTTTAATCATATTATCATCACTTTTAATTCAGCCACATAAATATTGCTTTCAATAATTAATATGAACACTTTTTAGAACATGTTAAAAGCTGAAGGAAGGAAAAAATGAAGCAGTAAAAAGGTTGACATTTTTTCTCTTCTAACCAACGCTATCAATTCAATGATCCATTTATACACATACTTGTTACACTCCCCTCAGGGATCCCACTTTCTTTCTCTACAACATTTGTTTCAACTCCACTTTCTCTGATTTCACTTTTATTCCTCTTTTCTGGCCCCAAATTGGCCAGATGAATAAAGAAAACCAGTATCAACTATACCAACCACACTAAGGATTTCTCTACAGTGCAGGAAATATTCCACATGGTTTGGTTAATAAAAAGAACCACAATTGTGCTCATGTTCTTTTTTATTACCTTGGTCTTTAATATTTTATAAGGTTTTTATTCCCTACTTTCATAAATAGGGGAGTCATATTCAAACAATGACTCATTATTGTATAATTTCCTTAACTAACAATTATGCTTTATTCTTTTTAATCTAAGAAGCCAACTATGTATTTTGTTAAACTTATTTGTTTTACTTATTTTGTAACCAAAGGAAGCACATCTTAGAAGAATACATCAAACCATTCACTATATGAAAAAAAGTATCATGAACTAAAGTGTTACAAGTTAACAAAATGTAAATCATATTTTTCATTGCTATTGAAAATTCACTATACTGATTAATTATAGGTCAAATAAGTTGTTAAAAAAAAATCAAAACTAAAGTAATGAAAACCTTATTCTATCATGTATTACTGACCAAAGGCAAATCAAACTATGTTCACTGATTCTTTCATAACTGAGTATCTAAATGTTCTTATATGTTTTTAATCAACCTACTTACTCCAATAAATATCTCAAATTATAGAATTAAAGATCAAAGCACAAATTCTAGACAGTAAGAAATAAAAAAAATAAAAAATACACCCATGATAGAGTGACCTCGCAGTACTAGAAGGCATTTTTACAAGTCATTGAACCTTTAGGATATTTTTGAATCTGAAAAATTGTACTTCTCTGAGTTTTCAAATAGCTACTACTTTATCTTTTTCTCAACTCTGTATCTTTTAAGGTTAAGAAAATCTCCCCAGAACATCATACGAATTTCAAAATAAACTGTTTTGCCTAAGATATTCAGCCACTTGCATCAAGATTAACTCATTTCTAGAATTTTCCAATTATCTCCACTTTTCAATTTACTTAGTTTCTGTAATCATATCCTTAATATACACAAAATCTGTAATGTGTTTTGTATATAATGCAGAAATTTTATAAAGTCATCAATAGTGTAGTAGGTTGAAATGCATCCCTCAAAAAGATACATATGTCTGAGTCCTAATCTTGGTATCTGTGAATGTAACCTTATTTGGGAATGTAACCTTATTTGGTCTTTGCAAATGTAATTAAATTAAGGGTCTTGAGATAGGACTATCCTTAAACTCAATGACAGGTGTCCTTGCCATTTCTTGGCTTGTGGGCTTACACTCTGACTTCTTTTCCATCTTCACAAAACCTCTCCTCTGTGTGCCTATTCCTCAAATCTCTCTTTTTCTTGTAAGGATACCGGTCATTGAATTTAGGGCCCACGCTAAATCCAAGGGACACAGTTCAACCCACTACACTATTGATGACCATTCAGGTATGTTCTAGAATGTTCTTTCATGGACCAACTTCAAATTATACTATAATAATAGTATACTTTCTTCTGCCATCAGAGACTGACGGAACAGAGTAATTTAACTACCTGGGCGTCTTTTCCTTTTTCACATATTGTCAGTGACATTCAGAGAACTGAGTGTAAGTAATATCTTTTCCAAGTTAGCTCTTGGCAACTGAGTGAAAGTTTCTTTGAAGATAAAGCAAAAGGAAACAGTCTGACAGATAAGGCGTGTTAGGGATAATGGGAAGATAAGAGGATGTTTTCCAAATAGCCTCTAACATTTGGCGGCTTACCTCAGCCAGCCAGCTTGAAAACTGAATAGAATTGAAAAAAATTCATTTGTAAATCTGCATAAGGCAGATACCAGAAACTGAGGTACCTGACACCCAGTGTATATAATTTACTAGTTTGGGGGTTCTTTTGCAACTAATATTTGCCGAAATATTGTTTATTGTTTAAACAAGTAAGTATTGTTTAAGAAAACTTATTGTTTTAACTATTTCTATTAGTAAATTATTAGTAGTAATTATTATTTCATAGTAAGCTATTACAAACCTAAAATAACAGGTAGCTTAACATAACAGACTTTTATCCTCTGACAGTTTTGGAGTCAGAAGTCTAAAATTAAGGGGTTTGCAGAGTTGATTCCTTCTAGAACTCTGAGAATCTGCACTGTGCCTCTCTCAAGCTCTCCAAGGACTGCCAGGCTTTGGCTGAGCTCTCTCATAGTCTATGGATAGTTTTGGTCACAGATAGTCATTCTTTCCTGAATATCCAAGGTCTGACAATTAAGTTTGTGAATTCACCCTAGAAAAGTGCTACACACCTTATTGCTGAAAATAACTATGGTCACCTTCAAGGTACTCCCTTTGTCTCCTAATGATCTGTGTGGGGTAGGAAAGGGGCCACAGCTGGATTCCTGGGAGACAGGTGCAAAACCCCAACCTACATCCCTGAGCAGCCAGAATCTGAGAGTTCTGTGGTCAAAGAAGAGGTCACTCAGCCTGGAACCAAAAGACACCATGGTGTGCTAGCTGAGGGGGTGGTGGGGGCTCACTGACAGGGCGCACTGACACCCTGCCAGCCATAACAGTGTCAGGGCACACTGACTCCCTGCCGGCCATAACAGGAAGCAAAAGGGAAGATTCAAAATTGAGTAATAAAAATAACTATAGCCACATATCACCGAAAAATATGAAAGCAAACACCAGAAGAAACGGCTAAAGCAGTTGAAAATGACAGCCTTTGGACTCTTAAACTGCAAGATAGGAAGGGTAGGCCAAGGGTCATCCATTTTTGAAATATAAATCTTTGTTATAAATAATGAGCATGCATTTCTTTGGGAAAAAAAAATGTTTTAGGAACCAAAAGCAAAAACATACTGTATTGTCCAAAACAATTCCAGAATTGATATTTTATTTTATTCTATTAATAAAGTTCATCTTAAATAATGTGTTCATCCTTCTCAAAAAATAATCTAATGATTTTATTTTTTATATACCTCCTTGCTAACTGGTAAGAGATACAGATGCCTTTGTTACTCACATTTATAACCATGCATAGGAGAATACAGGCAAGAAAAGTTGGTAGATTTTTTGTTATTTGGGGGGGTACAGGAAATGTGGCAGAAAGAACAAAGGAGCAAGGGAGAATCTATCCTTCCAAGCATGTGAAGATTAGAGAAAGCATTAGATTTCACATTGTCAGTGGATAAAATAGCATAAATATAGAGATACATTTATTTATGTTAAAAAGAGCTACAGATAAGTTTGCAAACATTATTCCCATCTCAATTTCTGTGCATATTTGTCTGGGATGAGGGAGGGATGATTGGGAGAAGAGACATCCCTAATGGATGGAAGAGGAGGGAAACAGGAGCTAGTATGAAACAGAGGTTGAGCTCAGAGATGGTAACTTCCTGCAGGGAGAGCTGTGAAAGGGAAACAGCAATAAAAAATCCAAAAAAGCATGGAAAAATAAAAATTGGATCAGGGAGCCTCAATTAGGTATTTTTCCCAGAATATGAGCCAGGAGAAAAGCATATTAGCTCCAAGAAATCTCATAAAGAGATTTAGGTTGAGTAAGTTTCATCTGACTCTTCAGGGACCTTAAGAATGAACTAAGTCTTAGAATAGACCTGGCAATTTTACCTGCTGGTGGTGGGATTGCAAATACAACCTCTGTGGAAAGAAGTATGAAGAATTATTAAAGAACTAAAAGTGTACCTTCCACTCGATCCCACAGACCCATTACTAGGTATCTACCCAGAAGAACAAAAATCATTTTACAAGGACATTTGCAGCAAAATGTTTATCACAGCTCAATTCACAATTGCCAAGATGTGGAAGCAATCCAATGCCCATCACCCCATGAATGGATTAACATATGTATCTCATGGAGTACTATTCAGCCATAAGAAAAGATGGAGGCTTTATATCTTTTGTGTTTACCTGGATGGATATGAAACACATTTTTCTTAATAAAGTATCTTGAGAATGGAAAAAAAGTATCCAGTGCACTCAATACTAATATGAAACAAATATGTAAACAACTACACACCTACACAAAAGAAAAACACAAGTATAGTCAATAGATGAGAATGGAAGGAGAAGGGACCAGGGAGGAGGAAGGGGGGAGGGTGATTGGTGGGATCTCACCTATGTGCACAGAGTGAGGGTGTTCAGCACGCCCCCTCCTGGGTGAAGGGCTCAACTACAACTTGAACCTTACCTTAGAAATGAAAACAGTGTAAGCTAAACATTTGTACCCTCATATTTATCTGAAATAATTTTAAAAAGAGATTGGATTTTTAAACATCAGGAGGCCCCAGTTTGAATCAGAAATAAAAAATGAAAGTAAAGTTAGATTTGAAATTGAAATACTAACATATGAAATGATTTTGAAATTAAAGTGCTACAACTTTGCAATCTCTCTTTGGGTGTTTTCTTTTCTTTTCTTTCTTTCATTTTTCTTTTCGTTATTTGGGTGTTTTCTTAATCCATTTTCTGCTGCTATAACAGAATACTACAAACTGAGTAATTTACAAACAACAGAAGTATCTTTGGTTCACAAGTTTGGGGGCCCAGAAGGCAAAGAAGTCTTCTGGTGAGGGCCTTCTCACTGCATCCTAACATGGCCAACAGGCATCACATGGCAAGAAAACATTCCTGGGGCAGTGGGGAGGAAGAGGACCAGACTCCCAAGATAGGTACCCACTCCTATGATAATGGCATCAATCCATACATGTAACTCTGTTGCATTGGGGATTAAGTTTCCAATACTCAAACTTTGGGAGGACAAATTCAAACCTTAGCAGGTATACTTAAGCTCCTTACCTCTAGGTACTAATTATGTTGCTCTTGGGCTCTATGCTCAGAATTGATCAAATAGTTATCTGATTTAGAAGGAGGCTTTCTAGTTAGAATCCCTATCCACGTTGTCAGTATCTTTGCAGAACCCCCTGGTGGCCAAGGTAAGAAACTTAACAACCTTTTTGTGAATAATGTCAGGAGTTTGTTTATTGTTTTGTTTCTTTTTTCCTTTACTAATATCTGTCTGGTCTTTGATCCATATCTTCCCTCTACATCAGTGTCTGGGGCTATGCAGCTGTCATTCCTTACTTGGGCCCATCTCATTACCTCTACTGGCTGTAGAATAGGGAGTCTCTACTAACAATGACTGAACATTAGATCGCTCAGAAAACGTTGAAGAAATGCTGATGTCAGCATTTCTACCCCCAGTGGGTAGGGCGTCAGCCCCATATACCGAGGGTGGCAGGTTCAAACCCGACCCTGGCCAAACTCCAACAACAACAAAAAAAAAATAGCTTGGTATTATGGCAGGCGCCGATAGTCCCAGCTACTTGGGAGGCTGAGGCAGGAGATTCGCTTGAGCCCAGGAGTTGGAGGTTGCTGTGAGCTGTGATGTCACTGCACTCTACCAAGGGTGACAAAGTGAGACTCTGTCTCTACAAAAAAAAAAAGAAAAGAAAAGAAATGCTGATGCCCAAACCTCACCCCAGATAAATGAAATTCATATCACTGGGTGCAGGACCCAGGCGCTGGTATTCTTTAAAGCTTCCCTGCACATTCCAGTGGGCCCCCAGGCTTGCTAACCACTGTGGAGACATTTGTTTCTGCTGTGACTCTGGTGCAGAGTTGGGTGACTATGTCTTGAAACAAAGACAGGCAAACTGGGAAGAATATTATCATCCTTTTCTAATCCTTCCACATTCCAGGCTCTTGAAACATGCCTGCTCCAAGAATATAATCTATCTCTATGTCTCTTATTACATAGGCTATCGCTCCTTTTCTGTTCTTTTGTTTCATTTCCTTATACCCAATATGTTTGGCAGAGCCCAGTAAAATGATTGGAGTGCAAAGAAACATCAAGATAATGGGAGTGATGGAAAACATATACACTTGAAATATCCAGATAATAGAAAAATCTATTCCTTCACTGAAACTTATGAAAAGTTGTCTCAGTTCTTTAATTTATATTAATATAATAGCAGAGGTGACCTGAACATTATACCATGAGCTATGGCTTTATTTTAGCTGTTGTCCAGACAATTCTGTGACTTATTTTTATAGGTAAGTTATCCTGACTTTCGTCTTCTTAGAAGCAAAATTGTGCCAAAAGCTCAATGACTTCAATTTTATTTCAGAAATTTCCCTCTCAAAGTGGAATTCTATTAGATTTTAAGGAAAACCAGAAATCATAACACTTAGTTTTCTAAAAATTAAATTATGCACGCATGTGCTTATATATCATATATGTATATAAATACACACATACATGCCTACTATTTAAGAACTATTGAAGAAGGTACTCTTTTTCTATAATCAAAAGACTCTTTTTACAAAAATGAAATTTAAAGTAGATGTTTACATTTGACCTTTCTTATGAAAATTTTCTTTGAACAATTTTAGTGGCTATACCCACAGATGAACTGTTATTTACTTATGGCACTTCAATGCCTACTTTTCAAATTCAAGAGCTTGTATTGTATTGCAATAGAAAGAAAACTTCAAATTTTACCAAAGTTAACTCCAAATTTTTTTCCACAAATAATTTATCTCACCTCAGGGAAAAAAAAATATAATTTAGCAGAGCTTCAGGGAAGGGACAAAATAGATTTATTTGAATTTCACTCTTTTTTCTTCTGCCAACTTTCTTTTTTTTCTTTTTTTTTTTTTTTTTTGAGTCTTAATATGTCACCCTGGATAGAATGCCATAGCATCACAGCTCACAGCAACCTCAGACTCTTGGGCTTAAGTGATTCTCTTATTTCAGCCTCCCAAGTAGCTGAGACTACAGGCACTCGCCACAATGACCAGCTATTTTTTTTTGTTGCAGTTGTCATTGTTCTTTAGTAGGCCTGGGCCAGTTTGAACCTGCTGGCCTTGGTATATATGGCCAGCACCCTACCCACTGAGCTACGGGCACTGTCCTTTTTGCCCACTTTCCGAGTAGATAACAATAAATGGTAAGATTTAAAAATGAATAATACAATAAAAAATGAAAAGAGACTTTGTTCATTTTTGCTTTGTCAGTGGATTTCCATTTTGTGAAATACATAAAAAATACATACCAACACCTGAAAGACTAATTAAATTAAGGTTACATTTACCATAATAAATAAGAATATTCTCCTTTGCAGAAGTGGTGCTTCTGAGAATGAGATATATTCACTCTCTATAGTGAGGAACTTGACTGTGATCTGTTCATTCCAAAAAAAGTGACAAAATGAATGACTTTACCTGAAGGTGTGGTTTGTCTATCACTTCTTGAAATTTCAAAGTAGATTGGAACAATCTGTCGGTATAAATCATAATGCCTAAAGACGTATTATATTTATATTTTTTAAAAGATAAGTTTAGTCTGTAGAAGAGAGGACATATGAAAGCTTAGTCACACTAGTACAATTAAACAAGAGCCACTGCTTTTCTTTTTACATTCTATGCATGTATTCAGGCCTCCATTCTTACGTTAAAGTGAAAAGTTCTCTTGAAGAAAATTAGGGATTGGATTTGGGTCATATTACTGTACTGTAACTGTAGTACACTGCTAGCTCATGTACATCAAAGCTCATGTAGAAATTTGATCCCCAATGTGGCAGTATTGGGTGGTGAGGCTTAGTGGGAGATGTTGGGGTATGGAGGTGAAACCGTGAATGGCTTCGTGCTATTCTTGAGGTAGTGACTTCTCACTCTCTAAGGGAATTGATTCGTTTCCCCAACAGTGATTTTTATAAAGCCAGAAAACCCCTAGGTTTTTCCTTGCACGTGCCCACTTTCTCTTTGACCTTCTCTGCCAGGTTGTGATATAGCACAAAAGCCCTCACCAGAAGCTAGTGCCATGCCCTTGAACTTCTGAGCCTCAGAATCATGAGCTAAATAATCCTCTTTTTATTGCAAACTAGTACAGCCTTTTTGAAAAAAAGTATGGAGAATCCTCAGAAAACTAAAAGTAGACCTCTCCTTTGATCCCACCCTCCCACTGCTAGGTATCTACCCAGATGAAAGAAAATCATTTTACCATAAGGACATTTGCACCAGCATATTTATGCAGCTCAATTCACAATTTCAAAGATGTGGAAACAATCCAAGTGCCCATCAAACCATGAATGGATTAATAAACTGTGGCATATGTATGCCATGGAATACTATTCAGCTATAAAAAGAGGTAGAGACTTTACATCTTTTTTATTTACCTGGATAGATTGTGAGAACATTCTCCTAAGTATCACAAGAATGGAAAAGCAAGCATTCCATGGCCTCAATACTGAGTTGAAACTAGTGGATCAACAACTACATGCCCACATATGAGAGAAAGACACAGTGAAATTCAAGAAGGGGGCGGGGAAGGGGGCTCTGTAAGCTCCCACCTAATAGCCACAAGTAGAGGTATACGGCACACTTCCTGGGTGAAGGGCTCAACTGCAATTGGCCAGGCACAGGGGCTGACACCTGTAACCCCAGCACTGTGGGAGGCTGAGGAGGAAGAATTGCTTGAGCTCAGGAGTTGGAGACTTGCGTAAGGGAGAATGAGACCCCAACTCCTAAAATACTGGAAAAACCCAACCAGGCGCCTCAGCGAGTGCCTGTAATCCCAGCGGCTTCTGGAGGCTGAGGCAGTGGGATGCCCACAGCCCAAGTCTAAGGCTACAGTGAACACTGATGCCACTGCACTCTGCTCAGGGGCATAGGGTGGGACTCTATCTCAACAACAACAATGACGACAACAAATGCAAACAATGTAACCTAACATATGTGCCCTCATATTAGCTTGAAATTTTTTTAAAGTTAAAAAAAACTGAACAACCCATTCGCTGGTATTTTATTATATCAGCACAAAATGGACTAACATAGACAGACATTAGTATAAAATGTGCACAAAATTGACTGAGCTTTTTAAAATATCAGGTCATTCAAATAAACTATCAGGTCAAATAAATCTGTTACCCTATTTTATGAGGGGAAATATAAACCCTTTTTTTTCCCTGACAGCATTTTACATAGTATGCCAGGATTCTTAGAAATCCTAGCTCTCTTCTTTCTAATCACTTTATGTTTTGGAATCCATTGCATTGGAAATCAAAGTTGCCCATCTAAGTCTCTGATACACTTCAAGCCACCACATGCTCTGAGAGTTTCATTACTAATTTCATCCCCAGCCATTTCTTCTGGGTTCATTGGAAAATGAAAGGAGATAGTTGGACCGCGTTTCCAGGAACAGGAAAAAAACAGTGAGGGAGGGCTGAGACATTGTCTACACAAAGAAACGTCTTTGAGTCAGTAGCTAAGATGTGAGGTTTGGCTGCTGTCTTACTCAACATTCATCCCCCTTTTCTATTTTCTAACTCTCATTTTAATTACCCACCCTATTCTGTGCTCTAGCAGTTGATTCTGAATAGTGAGCCATTACATTCCAAATACGATTGACCTGGGTTTGGATGCATTGGCCCCAATTAGAATGAGGAAGAGGACATATTTCATGGTTTGAGGAAAGGGGGAAGAGTTTCGTATTCTTTCTCTACTATGTATAAGCAGTGAAGGCGGTTGCTCCATTTGCTGCTAGCTGCATTACGCAACTGTGAAAAAAGTCAAGCTAAAAACTAATCTGACAATGGAGAAAGGCAAACACAGAGTTAATTGCAGAGAAACATAAACCTTACTTCTGATCATAATCCCACCCATTCCTACCCCACTATCCCATCCATATATATCCTTGGTATATGTGATAATAGATTTCCTCATGGTTCAAGCCCAGTTGACCTGCCGTTGTTGTTACCTGAAGCCAAAAGCGTGCTAACCTTTACGAAGCCACAATCAGCCCCAAATTGACAGCCCACTGGAAGCAGCATCCCGAAGGGCCAGTGAGAGTTGACCACAGGGTTTCTCAGCCTCAGCACCACTGACATTTGCAGCCAGATAATTCATTGTTGTGGGGGGCCATCCTGTGTACCGCAGAATGTTCAGTTTAGGAGCATCCCTAGCAGTAACACCACCACACCCCCAGCCAGTGTGACAATTAAAAATGTCTCTACTGTCAGTTTGGTCCATAGATTGGCTTCCTTCATGATTATAAGGTCCAAGTGGCATCAGGTGGGACAACCACCTTCATTGCTTACATAGAGTAGAAGAAAAAAAAAATTCTCTTCTTTCCCCAAACTATAGAATATGTCTTATCCTTCCTTTTGATTGGATCTAATATACATTAAATCAATAATGTTTGGAGTGGAATGTCATGTGCCCAGTGTCCCCTGGGAAGCAAAACAGCCCCTTATGAGAACCACTTTTAGGGAGATTCTCTGAGGCTCTGGAACATAGCTGCATAGCTTTAGAGTGGTAATCTGCAAGTTCCCCAGGGGCAACAACAGAGGAAAACGTGGTGTTATTGTTTAGACAATCTCATCTGTGTCCAGAAACACTAAATTCTTGTGCCACCCATTTTGGACCTTAACTTCTATGGTTCTGTACCAGTTAAATAATGTCTCTGTTTTTCACTTTCTTCATAAATAAAATGGGCATGATAATAGCATCTACATCGTAGAATTGTTAGGAGGACTAAATAAGATGATGCATGTCATCATGTACAATGTCTGGCACGTTGTACATTAAAAAAATTTTAGCTACTAATATTAACATTATTGTTATTAATATTAGAACCTTCCCATTAGTAGCCATGGCCTCTCTGGAACATTCAGGTAATTAGGTGAAGGCTGCTATGGATTCCAGAATATTGGAAATTTTTACTGACATCAGGGCACATCAACATAGGCAGTGAAGATGTCTCAAGTTCAAGTTCAAGGAGTAAGATCTCCTAGGGTTTATATATGGAGAACAACTTTCCCCATGACAAACTCACAATCCTCTCTAATTTCCCTTCTCCTTCCTCCCATTGCCATAACAATACATATCCAAAATGGACTGTGAGTGACAGGGAATGAATCTGTATCTGTGACCAGTAGTCCCAATAGAAATGTCTTTACTTTGGGCGGCACCTGTGGCTCAAAGGAGTAGGGCGCCAGCCCCAAATGCTGGAGGTGGCAGGCTCAAACCCAGTCCTGGCCAAAAACTGCAAAAAAAAAAAAAAAAAGAAAGAAAGAAAGAAAAAAATGTCTTTACCTGAGGAAGGGTTGTGGGGATGGAGGGTGTGGGCTCAGCTTTATATCCTACCCCATGGCTCTTTCATTCAATTCTGTTGTATTTCTCTCTTTTCTTTTTTGGAGACAGAGTCTCACTTGGTCACCCTTGATAGGGTGCTGTGGCATCTTAGCTCACAGTAACCTCAAATTCTTTGGTTCAAGTGATTCTCTTGCCTTAGCCTCCCAAGTAACTGGAACTACAAGTACCCACCACAACATCAGGCTATTTTTAGAGACGAGGTCACACTCTTGCTCAGGCTAATCTCAAACTCCTGAGTTCAGGCAATCCACCCTCCTCAGCCTCCCAAAGTACTAAGCTTCCAGGCATGAGCCACTGCACCCAGCCCTGTTGTATTTCTCTTCACCTTGCTAAGTACAATCTGTATTCATTCATTCAATCAGTCAATTCAATAAATACAGTAGAACCCCTGTAGGTTGACCACCCAAGCGACTATAATAAACTGGTCAACATATGGTGGTGGTCAGCATAAGGAACTAGGCCTACTGTACTGATCTGTACATATGGTGCATGTCCAATCTATGAAAATTAGGTCAACTTAAGGAGATGGTCAGTGTAGGGAAGATCATCTACATATATGTTGAAAATCTTGGACATACCAGACATGTTCTAGGTTTCCCTCAAGAGACTGGCAAACCAAGAAGAGTGGGAGAGAAAACCTAAGACATATTTTACCAAAGGTAATAGGCACTGTCATAAAACGAGGTAAGGGAGCACCAGGAAGGGGGCTGTATGTCTTGTCTATAACAGGTTCAGGAACAGACTTACTGGTGAGAAGAGAGGGAAGCCGTGTCCACATCCCAGGGAGGAATGCTACAGGTAGAAAAAGCAGTAAGTGAAAAGTCCCTGAGGGGAGTTGTGGGCTTTGCATTTGGAGAAATAGCAAAGAGGCCAGTGTGACTGGAGCAGAGGTAGCCATGAACACAGAGGAGGAAATATGATGAAAGGGGGGGCGGGGGTGGTTGCCTAGACAGATTAGGTAGGTTTCAAAAGACAAGGGCTATACATTTGTTTTATATTTGTAATAGAAACTTTATTAATATTCACATGAATGAAATTATTAGCCAGTGTTTACTGAGAATTGAGTGAATGTTAATGCCTATCCCCAAAGAATATTATAAAACTGGAAATAACATATCAAAACAATTAATTTACGATAATAGAAATTGCTGAAGGCAGATAACAGATTTAAAAGTACTTATACTTAACAAACTACCAGTCAGGAGAAGGTCAGCAGGAGTCTGCAGCAGGAGACTTGCCCGGAGCAGCTCTCTCCTTCCCCCATCTTGATGGTCAAGGTTAAAACCCATCAGCTTTGTTGCCATAGGGGTAGACTCAGCTTAGAGCAGAAGGTGGAAACCTGGGTCTTTGCCATCCAAAAGTTATGAAATTAGTTGAGAACAACCAGGAAAAACTCACAGCTTTGCAAGCTCAAGGTTTAACTTTATCCTGAAAATGAGTGATCCTAGTGGCTAAGGTAATTGAAGAATGGAATTTTTCATTTTATTTTAATCAATGAAGTTTCAGTGAAGTGTTGCTATTATATTGGACAGCACTTATTTGTAAAATCACAACCAAGGATCAACTATCAGGAACCTAAGGGAAACTGTCCCAATTAAAACTTACAATCTATTGCTCAATTTCAGAACGTGAGCAAATTTTTATATCCAGAAATCAGGAACTAAAAAGGAGAATGAAATCCCATAAGCTAAGACTCTGCAATACCACGGGAATGATATATGGTAATGATTCTTGCAATCCTTTTCCAAAGGAACTTACATTTACTTAAGTAAGTACATTGGGGAAATGGCAACAGCCAGACATTGAGGAGTGTAAGAGACAGAGTCTGAGTTAAAATTTAGGCCAATGCTATAGGCAGAAATACAACCATGAATAAACCAGAGACTCTGCCTTGAAAGAGCTTATAGACTATTTATCATAAACAATGAACACAGTAGCATTATAGCCAAACACACAGAGAACAATTCAAGGTCATTGGAGATACAGAGGTTGAACTAACAAGGAAAAAATACAGATGCATTACATACTTTTTAATATAGAGCAGTATTTCTCACCCCTTTTTTCATTATCATTCCACTAAGGAGCATTTTTAGACATTTTTCCCCTAATTGCACATGTCCTCATGAAGTTACATATTAATAAGATTTTGGGGGGCAAGATCAAGCATTGAAGAACCACAAATCATTGTAATATCTAAGTTTTTTACCTTCTAATACCCAAGAAACAATTTTTGACCCTTGGGGACAATATCATTGAGAATGCAAATATAGACTCTACATAGTAGAGAAAGGTTACTTTCAAAAGAAGGAAAGACTATGAGGAAGTAACATTTGAACTAGTTTCAGGGGCAGTGCCTGTGGCTCAGAGGAGTAGGGTACTGGCCCCATATGCCGGAGGTGGTGGGTTCAAACCCAGCCCTGGCCAAAAACTACAAAAAAATAAAAATAAATAAAAATAAATGTGTCTCTGAACTAGTTTCAAAATAAGAATATGGGCAGGCACAGTGACCCACATCTATAATCCTAACAGTCTGGAAGACTGAGATGGGAGGATCACTTGAAATCAGGAGTTCAAGACCAGCCTGAGCAAGAGCAAGACCTCATCTCTACTAAAAATAGAAAAATTAGCCAGGCAGGAGAGTTGGTGCCTATAGTCCCAGCTACTCAGGAAGCTGAGGCAAGAGGATCACTGTGAGCTATGATGCCATATCACTCTACCCAGGGCAAGAGAGTGAGACTCTGTCTCAAAAAACGAACAACAAAAAAAAGGTATTATTTCTTCACCTACAGGCTCTCAAAGGTAGTCTTTTATTCATCCCTGTATGTGTTTAGAACACAATGGAGAATCTATACCTTCTCCCAAGTATCTTGGGAACACAGTGAAAATTGTATTAGTCAGGATGCATTTTAACTGCAGACAACAAAAAGTAATTTTTACAAAATTGGCTTAAACAATAGGAAACATACTGTAATAGAGAATCCTGAGGATGGGCAGTCTGCAGGGGTGTCCGATGTAGTGACTCAGCAGACTCCTGGAGACCTGCGTTATTTCCACCTCCGTGCCGTCTTCCTTGTGCGGCCTTTGCCTATGGCTGTGTCCTTGTGTCCTCAAAATGCCATAGACACACCATGAATCACATCCAGGTCTGATAACGTCCAAAGAATAAAATGAACCATCTCTTAGCACAACTGCTTCATAAAATGTAAAACAGTTTCCCTCCCTGAAAACCACTAACTGACTCTCCCTGTGTCTCATTGAGCAGTTTGGGATCATAATTTCTTTCCCTAAATCGATCACTACCAAGGGATTTCCATAATTAGTTTCAACGTTTATTTGAAGGTGGCAACCACATAGATTATAACAGCCTATTAGGGAATGTCATTCAATTAAAATTTTGTAGATTGTCTTTCCTTAAGATTTTGAACCAGGTATTTTTTAGCTGATAGGCTTATTAGCATAAGGGAAGAAAAATAATTAATAGAGTCAATTCAATAAACATTTTTTATACACGAACAGGGTGAAAAGTGCTATGCTAAACACTATAAAAAAGAAAAATCAAAATAAGACTGTCTTTTTGAGATTCCTTACAGCAAGCAGAGGGAACAATAATACAAATGGCCGTAGCGTGTAGACTTTATTTGCCATATTAGAAACAGATGCAGGGAGAGATTTATTGCAGGTGAGGGTTTTGCTGCAGAGACCATTGTTACACTTCATTCTCGATTTATGACTACGGAAACCCACAGACGGTGCACCCCAGAGGTTTAAAGGAGAACATTTCTCTCAGTCTTCCCATGAATGGAGCAGACGCCCTCATTTTCAACCCTCCACATCTGTCAGAAACCATCCACCGGCCAAATAACTTTCCATTTTCCAACAGACTATGGGGCACCATGCACCTTTCAAGCGTTCGGAGGGTGGAGTCAGGATTAGCTGCCATTTCTAGAAAATGAAAACTCTTTTTTGGCTTTCTTTTTTAAAGTGACCCTGCTCCGAATAAGGAAGCTTTGGTTTCGATGCAAACCATCACACAGAAAAGTGGAAGCAGAGAATTTATGAAATTTAAAAGAATCAGGATGAAGTCAAAAAGGAATAAAAGACTTTACTGAATCACTTTGGAGGATTAAACAGGGCCACTCTGGTCCCTCCTGCCTTCTTTCTAGACGCCAAGATTTTTTAAAAGATGCTATTCAATTTTCTTATTCTAAATCCATAAATACCAATATTTTAAAAGGGATAGCTCTTACAGACATTAACGGAATTATTTTGTGCTACAGCCCCTCTCTAAAAGTCTGTCAACATTGATAATAAATCCCTTTATTTTTACCTTTTTTTTTGATTTCTGCTAAATCAAAGCCACTTCACTGAGCAGGGGGTATCTGACTGTATCATCTTATCAGCAGACATTTGCCCAGGGGAGTTAAATGATGCTCATGAGTGCTAAACTCATCAGAAGGACCACTGCAGGCTCCTCTCTGAGCTGCTCTTTGAAGTTCCTCCCAGTGTTCCTCTGACAAATGGCAGCAGACAGTGGTCTTTACAGTTCATGTTCTACACTCATGACAAAGTTAAACTATAACCCATTTTTAATTTTAAACCTATTTGCTTTTATTGCAGCATAATGCACATTTATTACAGAAAATGCAAAACACAATACAATTAAGGAAAAATAAGCTACATCTTAAATACTTAAAATTCCAACTATCCAGAAGCAATTACCATTAACTTTTTGGTGTGATTTTTCTGTGCACCAAAAATGATCTAACACTATACATATTGTTTTGATTCGAAACATTCTTTAAAATAAAACATTTAGGCTCAGCATCTGTATTTCAGTGGTTAGGGTACCAGCCACATACACCTGGGCTGGCAGGTTCAAACATGGCCCAGGCTTGCTAAAAAACAACAATGACAACTACAACAAAAAAATAGCCAGGTGTTGTGGTGGGAGCCTGTAGTCCCAGCTACTTGGGAGGCTGAGGCAAGAGAATGGCTTAAGCCCAAGACTTTGAGGTTGCTGTGAGCTGTGACACCATGGCACTCTACTGAGGGTGACAAAGACTCTGTCTCAAAAAAAAAAGTCATTTAATAAGCATAATTTTACAGTAGCATCATTTTATATGTCTGAGTAGTATTCCATTACATAGATACATATATGCTGATTTGACAAATTATTACTGTTTTCATAGGAATTGATCAATATTTCCATTTGTATATACATGCCAATTTAACAAATGATCACTGTTTCATAGCCATTTTTTATTACAAATAGGATGTCAAAGAATTAGTCTGGCACTAAGTATTTGTTCATCACCTTAGTTATTTCTTTAAGAAGATCTATATTTTAAAACACCAGAATTTTCCTAATTTTTCCCTATTTGTTTTAAAAAAAAAAAAGTAAGACAAAGAACCAGAGAATCTTGAACAGTCATGTGGCATAGATGAATATGGTTATGTTTCATGATCATTTATTTGCAATTTTATCATTTACTTCTAAAAGTTCATTGATATTGATTACAGGCAAATTTACATACCAGCATACAGGAAAACATGATGATAAAAGAGACATGAGGCACCACATAGAGAAAAGAGGAAAGGAACTGAGCAAGGAAGCAACTGTGAGTTGATTTGAACATTCTAACAATCAAAGTTAAAAGGAAGCATTACGGGGGAAGTAACTTTCATTGTCAGGACACACAAAAACTCAAGAGAGTTCATATCTTTTTCTGGTACTAGGGATACAGAAATGTATCCCACCTGTCTTTACATGAAGATATTGATCAATGAAAAAATTTTTCATCCAACATTTCTTCTTCATAAAGCCAAGAGCACACTATTAATTTTTATTTCAGCGAAAACATTTTTATAGGAAAAGCTAATATACATCAAGTAGATGACTTTTGATCTTACTTGTTATAATAGTAGAACATAGAGGAAGTTATCACAATGTTCCCACATATGGCTTCCTTTCAATTTCTCTCATTTTAATCATGTATTTGGCAAAATCTAAATAGTTAGGGACTATTAATGCCTGATAGAGATTCAATCTTTTAATTTGTTCAAAAGCCTCCATAATCACTAAGTTGAGCTCCAGAGAGCAAGATATAGATGAATGGGATTAGAAATTTTCATCAATGACTTTGTCAATAAGCTGCCTTGACCATAAAGAAATCTCAAGATAGTCTGGAAAGAATGAAGGTAGCCAATTCAAAAGCACCCAGGCACTGGTCATCAAATGTATAACAAGACCACTCAAAAACAAAATTATTAGAGGTCAGGCCTGGTGGCTCATGCCTATAATCCCAGCACTACAGGAGGCCAGGAGTTCAAGACCAACCTACAAAACTTAGCAAGATACACACCCCACACCCCCTAGTCTCTACAAAAAGTTTCAAAAAAATAACTGGGCAGGGTCGCACGTGCCCATTGTCCCAGCTACTCAGGAGGCGGGGCAGGAGGATCACCTGAGCCTAAGAGTTCCAGGCTGCATGACCTGTGATCTCACTACCCTCTAAGAGCACGACTTTCACTGTCTCTTAAAAATAAAAAATAAAAATAAAAATTTAAGGCTTGACACCTGTAGCTCAGCAGCTAGGGCACCAGCCACATACACTGGAGCTGGCAGATTCGAACCTGGCCTGAGCCCACCAAACAACAATGACAACTACAACGAAAAATAGCCAAGGTGTGTGGCAGGCGGCTCCTGTATCCAACCTACTGGGAGGCTGAGGCACGAGAATCGCTTAAGCCCAAGAATTTGAGGTTACTGAGAGCTGTGACGCCACCGCACTTTACCGAGGGTGACACAGTGAGACTGTCTAAAAAGGGAGGAGCGGGCGGGGCAGGCGCCTGTAGCTCAAGCAGCTAGGGCACCAGCCACATACACCAGAGCTGGCGGGTTTAAATTTAGCCCAGACCTGCCAAACAAAGATAACTACAACCAAAAAATAGCCAGCCGTTGTGACAGGCATGTGTGATACCTGCTACTTGGGAGGCTGAGGCAAGAGAATCACTTAAGCCCAAGAATTTGAGGTTTCTGTGAGCTGTGACACCCCAACACTCTACCGAGAGTGACATAGTAAGACTGTCTCAAAAGTAGAAAATCATTTTGGCAGCCAGTTTCCTGGCAAGATTGGTCTATAGGCTCCTGGCAATCACTGACTTGGGGGGCAGTAGGGCTTCCTATGGAGCCAACCAGAATGAGTTCACGGCAAAGTGTACAGTCAGGTGACTGGATAAGAGTGTGTAAAATATTCACTAATTTGAATGTTGGGATTCATCATCCAAGAATACTTATTTTTCAACAGCAGTAGGCAATCAGGTTGAAAGGTAACTCCTACTCTGAGTATGCCACCACATCATCAGTATCAAGAAGTTTGCTTTTTCTCTTTGTTACAACAAAAGGCTATGCATTCACTTAATAATAGACTATTGGTTAATGTTGGTAAGAAGATAAATTAGAACATAGCTCTCTCTTAGCTCCATCTGAACTGGATCAGAACACCAGGGAATCCACCTTGATTCTGGCGGGCATATGATGAAGATTTCACACACAGTAGGAAGGACCCTGTCCATTTTGGCTTCCTTAATTTCCAAATTTGCTCATTCTTCACTACAAACAAACAAGCTTAAAGACAGCAGTGGGAACAGAATAAACTTAAGGGAGAAGTGATGACTTTTAACCTTACTTAAAGGTCAAAGCAAATATTTCTGGAAAATTGATCCAGGGAACAATAATCTTTGAGTAACGATTTTCTCCGTGGCTCAATTTTTTGAGGTGCGAGACAGAAGGAAAACTGAGTCACATTGTGTGTGGTCAACATGGCCTTTATCCCACCTGGGTGTGGGTGGGGTGAAACCAGAAAAGGAATTCCACATGTGGTAATGGCAGATGGGGCTTTCTACCTGGGCAGGAGGGTGGGGAAAGGGTCAGAGAGGCAGGGATTGG
>CAUYQV010172067.1:0-17598 GCA_963574575.1 Galagoides demidoff | reverse complement strand
GCTCACATCACTCAATGTGTGAGTGAGTTGTTGTTGTATCTGTGGAAGGTTCAGGGTGGTTGCAGGGAAGGTTGCAAGACTAAGACCCCTGTCTGTACAAAAAATAGAAAAATTAGCTAGGCATAGTGGTGCACATCTGTATTCCCTGCTACCCAGAGGCTGAGAAGGAAGATCACTTGACCCCAGGAGTCTGAGGTGGCTGTGAGCAAGGCTAACCCCATGGCACTCTGTCCCGAATGATAGAGTAAGATTCACACACACACACATACACACACACACACACACACACACACACACAAATGTGATCTCCTCATCACCTAAAACATGAATAAACTAAATGGACTATCTAAGGGAAATTATTTGTCATTATTACCCTAACTAATCATGTTGGACAGAGTGCTTAGAAAAGTATCGGACGGGATGGTATATAAGAATCCTTCCATTCTTAAGTTCCCACTTAGAACCTATCATTTTATGAAAATAATAAAGAAAACTGGTCCCGACCTCTTAAGTTCAGACATTAAGTTCAGTGAGGGCTGCCATCACTTTACATCAAATCCACACAGGTTTCATTGACAATTGTCAGTTGTGGCTGCTAAGCATACAAATAAACTTTCTTTTTCTTTTTTTATTTATTATTTATTTTTTATTTTTTTATTTTTCTGGAGGTCAGAGTCTCAAGCTGGCACCCTGGGTAGAGTGCTGTGGCATCAAAGCTCACAGCAACCTCAAACTCTTGGGCTTAAGTGATTCTCTTGCCTCAGCCTCCCAAGTAGCTGGGACTACAGGTGCCTACTACAACACCCAGCTAATTTTATTTATTTATTTATTTTTGGCAGTTTTTATTGTTATTTTAGCTGATCTGGGCTGGGTTCGTACCTGCCAACCACGTTGTATGTGGCTGGCTCCCTAATCCACTGAGCTCCAAGTGCTGCCATAAACTTTCTATTTCTGAGCTATTTACGCTGATAGACTCAGCCAATTAGATGTTCCTGCCTTGACTTTGAATCTGGGATGGGGAACAAGAAGACCATCAGCAACTGAGAAATCAGTCATAGCACCACAGTGCTGAAAGCATTAAGAGTCTTGCAATGCCAGTGAGAATGTAAAAAAAAAGTGTCCTACATAGATTCCCTAGTCTTTGATCAAGTTATGAGTCTGGTTCTCCACTCCCATAAAAATTCTATGTGCTTCTCCATGTAATTCTTAGCTTGGCTGCAAAAGTTAACTAGAGACAATTTATGTTGTTTGAGGCAATAAATTTGACTCAGAAAAAAAAAATGTGAGAAATTATTTTATGGAAATAAATGCAAATATATTAATTTATAAGAAGTAAAACTACAGTGGGTTCACTTTGATTTCTTATGACCAGTATATTCTATTCCAATTGAAATCTCTATGCAATCTACATTATGTTCAGAAGATCTAGGGAGATGGGGTCCATAAGAGAGTCGTATGATACACATGGTTACAACTGATGACAAGTTCAAACGTTGTTATTATTAGGAATTTTATGGTATAAAGGCAAAAGAAAAATAAAGAAATTCTGAGTTTTGTAAGCCACTTAAAATATTTGTGTGGGCTATCAACTATTTCCTCCTTGATTGCTGTTTTGCGGCATTTCACAATCATGCATTCTGATTGATATATTTTAATGCTAATTTTTTTTTTTTTTTTTTGCTGCTTATAAAGTGATAATGGAGCACCTGCAACAAGGTTCCCGACTCAGCCTCTTAGTTGTTGTGCTTCCAAATTTCCTTCTCAGTAATAGCTGCTTCCTTCTACCTGTTAGGAAAAAACTATGGTTGATTATGTGCCTCTATAAAAACTTCAAAAACCAATCTAAGGCATTGTAATAATAAGTCAAATAGTCAGTGCTCTTTCACTATGGTAATGTATCTCAACTGCTTTTAACCTTCTATGCTCCAATTAGAATCATTTCTCTCTCTCTCTCTGTCTTGACAAACACTGTATTTATGTATTTCCACTAATTACACTAATAATTGGGTTTCTAAAATTAAAAAATTTCTTCTGATACATACTTATTTTTCAAGGAATGAAAAAAACATACACATAGTATAGAAAGAAGGTACAAATAACACAGTGAAGAAAACACTGGTTTTGGAATCATGTCTTAAATTTATATTTCAGTTTCACTAACAATATGTTTGTTGACCTTATGCAAGTCAGAAAACACAACTGAAATTAAATACTAATTCGATTTTCTTCTTTTGGTAATAAATATTTTATTATGTTTGAAGATCACATGAAATCATGTGTTAAATATATTTATAAGCTAAAATAGCTTATAAATAATATTTGCACTTAGCTATGCATAAAACATACATAGTAAAATATTTTGATTTTCTAATAATTTTACTGCATAAAGCAAGCTTCTAGTCATTAACTATCCAGTGAACTACTATGTTTTGTATTAGCATTCATAAATGGAATCAGAGCAGCTGTCATAAAATATCACAATATAAATGCTAGAAATGCCAGAAGTTGCAGTTCTTAAGTATTTATTTGTATTTTTAAGATAACTTGACATATAGTATGAAGATAAATAGTGACACAGTAGACCACAGGGTGAACATCACTGAGCAGTTCTCTCTATGAGCACAAGATGAATTCTGGGAACAGAAGACTATGATTGATTCAGCTCCTTGGAGGCTGTAGACTTGAGCTGAACCTGGGGGCATAGTCTCCACTCTGTTAGAAAGCTTTAGGAAGAGGAGAAGAAAGAGATTAAAGAAAAAGAAACCAAGACATAATAATTTTGGAAACACTATTATCAAGCTACTTATACCTAGCCACATCCAAAATGCACCTTATATTCCAATCAAAGAATAAAACTTTTCTACTTTCCTGAACATTCTTTGGTTTTCATGAAATTTCTCAAGCTGAACTTACGCATTTACCTGATGAACATCTACCCATCCTTCAGCACATCATTTGAAACTCTCCCCACTTTGGCCTCTATTTAAAAAGGCATCAAAAGCTATCAATCTTTTTAAAATTTTAATCAGTAGAAACTTACATGATAACACCTCAGCTCCATTGAATCAGTAATGAGGAAGTTAAAAAAAAAACTTAATCAATACCATTTGCACAAGAAGGGAGAATTCAAACTAATCTGTCTCTATGTATTTTTAGAAGGACAAAAAGCGTGAGCAAAGAAAGATGAGTGTGTGTGCACGTGTGTGTGTGTGTGTTTAATGAACACACAAGATTTTTTTATAGCAAAATCACAAGATTATGAAAAATATTTTGACATGATTAGGGAACTGGCTTAAGAAAAAGCAAACAAAAGAAAAAATTTATTTTTGGATGAAAAAGCATAAACAGTAGGATTCTCTAGGGATAGGAGCTATGGCCAATTTTGTTACCATGTTAATTAAATGTCCTTTTGTGTCATTCAGAAACAGAACACTTAGTTAGACAAGCCATTTATTTGGCCCAATATAGCAATTTATTATGAAATCGTCAGAAGGGTTGGGCTGTAAACAGCAATGATATGAATTATTAATCATTGTTAGCTATAGCCAGGGACATTAGATATTTACCAGAAAGTCTATTATTAAACTTTTGCCTATATGTAGACTATATTTACAATAATCCCATCACACTAATTTTCCACTTTTTAAAGTACTGAGTTTTATTAGTTGACATAGATTGAGCTATCTCCTACATTCTATTTTTAATCATTCTTCATTACACACCAATGATAATACTCGTGTTTCAAAAATGTTGCTTAAATTTGAATGAGTATTCTCACAGTATTCTCTCAACAGTCTTGAATATCTCCAATATTGTAAGCATAATAATTAAACTAATTTTCACTTCTTAGAGGCTCTTATTAGTCTTCAGGATTAGAAAAAACCTGAGAAGAAAAGGATTTCCCTGAAAATTTCAAATAGTCTTATTAGTGGGAAAGAAGATTTTTGTTTGTTTCAGTACTCCTTTCTACACTAAACATCAAAAAGTACAAAAGTCTGAAGTCATTTTCTGCCTTGAATATTGTAATTGCCAAAGTATACTTGCACATTTTAATTCATACTGTGGGGTATATTTTGCAGAGACACTTTCTGATAATGTCTTTTTTAAGAGTTTCCTGCAAAATCAGTACTTCAAGGAAAAAACACTTTAATTTAATTTAATATAAATTTTTATTCTTTTGAAAAATATCCAATATTTAATCATATAAAACTAATTATATACTAGTACTCCATTTACTATAATTACAATTTAGTAATGTAGGCTTAACGGAGATTTACTACAGTAATTTCCTTAGTCTATACAGGCTGCTATAACAGATTTTTGTAGTCTGAGTAATTTGTAAATGACAGAAATTTATTTCTCATAGTTTTGGAAGCTGGGATATCCACCCAGGTGCCACCATATTCAGAATCTGGTGAAGGGCTACTTCCTGCTACATAGACACTTATCTTCCTACTGTGTCTGCTGGTGGCGTAAAGAACAAGGGAACTCTTATATAAAGACTCTAATACCATTCATGAAGACTCTACCCTTGTGACCTAAACACCTAGGAAGGGCCCCATCTCACATTGGAGACTAGGTTTTAGTGTATGAACTTTGGAGGGGAAACACAAAGATTGAATTTATTGTATTGTATGTGTTGTCATTGGGTGTCTCATAGTTTAGAAAGTATTGAAACATTTCTTAAAATAATGGTATTTTTTTCAAATTGTCTACAATTTTTATAAGTTTGTGAAGTCTATGCATATTTTTATTATTCCAGAAACAGTTTCAAAAACTTTGAATATTAAGTGTTACATTCAAAGACCAATAGTATATTTACAAAATGCATTAAATCATTTGTCAATAATCTCTATTGACTCTTCATTGACAGGTTGAGAATGGCATTGGCACTCAGATCAAGGTTATATAGTCTAACAAAATGATGTTTTATGATACAGGAAATACATTTCTTCCAAATTCAAATTCTTTCAATGTGCATTGGACTTGAGGCTCTGAACTATTTTTTTTTCTACGTGTTGTCCATTCTTGACTCTTCCATAATACTAGGAACTATGCAAGACTTTGTAGTTGTGATTACAAATGAAAATATTATTTGAAGGGCAACAGAGTAAATGTATACCTATGAAAGTATTTCTAATAAGTTTTCCATCTCTTAATAGGATGATATTTCTTTTACATTTTAATGCAAATGAAGGGAGAGAGTGAACTTTTGGGGATCTTTCTCACGTTGGATATAATTGTTTTCATCATGATGCTAATAGTTCCTATAATCTCTATTTTACAAAGGGAAAATTTGACCTGTAGAATGTTAGCTGTCTTGTCCCAAGACCGCAGAAGATAGTGTGGCTCAGAGCTCTGTGAATTCTAGACTCATATGTTTTTAATATCTTACCATTAGTGAACTAATGAAATGTTTCAGAGGCAGACTTAAATCTCCTGTCTTTAATTTGGTTCTCCCAAGGAGGTAGGCAGTGCCTCCTTTATATTTCATACAATGTAATGTGCTTCCAGATTAAAATAATAAAACTGACACAACAAAATTAAACTTTAGATACATTAAACTGCTAAAGCATACATCAGACTAATCACTAATCCCAGACTATGACAATAATCCTAATTGTGGGATGACAACAATTTCTGCACTGCACAGACTTTAACAATAGACTTACCACAAAGAGGATTATAGAATCTTAAATAAAAAGGAGCTTGAGATCATCCATTCCAACTTGTTTCATTGTATTCCATTATTAGTAGAAAGTACTAGAGCCTGGATATTTGATTTTCAAATCTCTGATGTAGTTCTTCCTAGACTGTTTTTTGTGAGGAGAGATGATATGGACATCTGGAAGTAAGCACATCACACACAATGTGCTGAGAGGGCACATCTTCTGGCACCCAATAATTCATATCAGTTCCAGAGGGAACTTTGAAACAGTATTCTCTGGAAAGGCCGTTTCTAATAATAAATATTTTAAAAGTTCATGAGCATACAGCTGTTAAATTTTAAAGTAAGCCAGTCCATATACATTACATTTAAATTATATTTTATCCCTACCCTAACATAGCTAAATTTCAATTTAACCCATATTGTTTGAGTTCCTTACTCAATCACAAAATAAATAGCAATAATAACAACAAAAATCCAGAATCTTCCTCAAAATAAATATTTATCTTAATGGAAAATAAGTTCTAAAGTTTGTGTGTAGGTATTTCTAAATTATCTCTTAAATTCCTTCTTTTAGGGAAAATAAAGATAAGAAACAAAACATGTTTTGTTTTACATGATGGATTACTTGCCATTTCTTTCATTCATTCAGGAAACAAATATTTTCTGGAAATCTAGTAAAGGAAAAGTACAGCTCAATGTGTTGTGACTGATAAAGGAAGTCTAGACTTTCACTTAAGAAGTAACTAGGAAAGAATAACACACAGTAACATCAATATATAATATATACAAAATGCATTATTCAATATGCTTTGTAAGAGTCCTATGAAATAAATCTCTTTGATTTTACTGAAGTAATTTCATGCTTCACCTGAAGTGTTGATTCCTTTCTAAGTTGGAAATGTTTATATACACATTTAGGTTGACATATGGAACATGTCACATTGATATTGATATTTTATTCTTAAATGGTTTTTTTGATTAGAATGAATTCTGTAAGATTATTTTATTATAGAAACAATTATAATGAACCATTGTTTTTAAATACTTTTCTTCTTTCCAAAGCCTGAAGGAGAGCTCTCAAGCTAAATTGAAGCAAACATTTTAGAAAAAAACATAAATAGAACATTAGTATCACAAGAATGGAAAAAGCAAGTATACAGTGTACTCAATACTAATATGAAGCCAATAGAAATACAATTACAGGCCCATGCCACAGAAAAACACAAATATACTCAAGTAGGGGGAAAAGGGAAGGAGGAAGGTGACGTAATGAAAGGGATTGGTAAACTCACACCTGATGGGCACAGTGTAAGGGTATGCAGGACACCCCCTAGATGAGGGGCTCAACTACCACTTGAAATTTACTTTAGAAATGCAAACAATGTATCCTAATCATTTGTACACTCACATTAATCTAAAATTTAAAAAACATATTTTTTCATAGGTATAGTGGAAAAAAATAGGTTTTTTATTCTTTTCCCAGGACTAGAAACAATACAGAAACAAAAAATACAAGGAGTTGAGGTATATACAGATGCTTCCCAACTTACACAGGGGTTACATCCTGATGAATCCACAGTAAGTCAAAGGTACACTTAATACTCTGTTAAACTTATTACAAAGCCACAACATGGCAAGTTAAACCATCCTAAATTTGGGACTTTCCATATTTTATAACTTCAAGCAGAAGGAAAATCTGATTGTCTGTATATTCAAGGAAAGAAGAAGAAAAATGATTACAACTTTCTTATTGACTTTCATTTGATATTTGTCGTATAGTAAACATGTGAATAGTGAAATAAGTCTTCATTATATGAGTATAGTGAAGTAAGGTCTTCTCTAGGTTAATTCCTATACCCCTTTTAAAATTATTGTATGTTAGGAGTTGAATTGCTATCCCTCTAAAACAGTATCTTGGAGTCCTAACACTCAGTACCTCAAAATGTGACCTTATTTGGAAGAATGATCTTTACAGAGGAAATCAAACTAAAATGAGGTATTGGTGTGGACCCTAACCCAGTATGGCCAGTATCTTATGAAAGGGGGACATGTGGACACAGAGAGTGATGCACACAGAAGGGAGATGATGTGGAGACACAGGGAGCAGAAGGCCACCTCTAAGCCAAGGACAGAGGCTGGGAACAGATTCTACCTCACAGACCTCAGAAGGAACCAGACCTGCTGACACTTTGGTTTTGAACTTCTAGCCTCCAAGCTGTGAGAGCATAAATTTCTGTTGTTCAAGCCACTTGGTTTGTGGTAATCTATCAGGTCAGTGATTTCCAACCTCCCTGAAAGGATCTTAGGTGTGCCCAAATATTTTAAAGATCATTAATTAAATTATTTTTGAAAGATGTTCAAAACACAGTAAGTATATTCTTTTTTTTATTTTATTTTATTTTTTATCAACATAACTTAAGTGTGCTGTGGAAGTTTAACTATAGTTTCAAGTGTGCCCCGAGATAAAAAAAAAAAAAAAAGATTGAAAAACATGGCATTAGGGCAACTCTTGAAAGCTAATGCATATTGCCTGCACATTGTTCAGCAAATGCCCCTGTACCCTGCATGTCTGGCAGAGTGTGGCATGAGCACCCAGACTGATGTCTTGCCTAGGAACTCTTTTGTGATAGACACCACCTCTTTGGGGTTTTGGTGCTGAAAAGGGGACACCACTGTGAGGAGACCATAGGAGCCGTGGACACAAGGAAGGGTGAGCAAGGGTCAGAGAGAACAGAAGGGACTGTGTATGGTCACTTGAGCTGCTGCTCTGGCCAGATGTGAAGATCTACACTCAAACTCCTCAACAATAAATTATTTTTGGCCCTCAGATTGAGCTAGTTGAGCTGGAATTCTAGGTCCTTAACTAAGAAGAGCTCGATGATTCTAACTAATATTATATGTGTTTGGTTAAACATTTCCCTTCCCCTATCTTCAGGGATATTGCATGCATGCACACACTCACATGCACACTGCCAATACTATTTTTAAAAGAACAGTGTTTTGCTTGGTTGGAATTTATGTACTTAGTCTGCATGGCCACATTTCAGAAAACATCAGAGATGATTGCTGGTGTCATTTCACAGTTGGTTTTGTCATCTACTCTCCCATCTATTTATTCATGTGAGAGAAACTCACTTCAAGACTGATTAACATAACACTATTAACTTTCTTGGCAAGGCTTCTCAGTGAGGCAGGTGCTAATTGTGTGAGGTGCTGCTCCCAGACAGGTTGTGTGCCCTGGAGGGAAGTAACAGGAGACCAGAATGTAAAGTTGAACAGGAGAAGGGGTGCTGCTAAGCCAAATCTGCACCAGTGTGGTTGGTCCAGGGCTTAGCTCAAACCCTAATCAGAGCAAGATTTCAGTGCATTTGGCCTTCAAAATGCTATGTATATTGTATGCTGCTAAAATACCATGCCAAGATACCTGGAACCAGTATCTCATTCCAAAGAACTTACTAGACTCAATGCAGAATTTACAAAGCAGTTGGCCAAACTGATGATAACCCCATCCCCATATGGTTCTATCGACAGAGAGAAACTTTAAGAGAAGTTTTTTTCACAATTTTGCCCAGTGCAGGAGAGGTGAGGGGTGGCCATTTTTCTGCCCCAAGCCTAGTGAAAACTAAATGATATTTTTTAAAAATAAGATTACTTTAGAGAAAGGAATTGGAAATAAGTGGATATACCCTCCCCTTACCTCAAGCTTAGTGAAAGTATCTTCAGTAGAACAACTCAGAGAGCAGGACAGTTGTCTGTTTATAACTGGTAGACAAGGCCAGTAAGTGTTAGGCTCTGCCAGAAATATCTACAGAGTGAGAGACAGGGAGAAAGGCTGTTGATGGATGAACCAAGGGAGAAATGGCTGATCAAAGGAAGTGCACACTCTTAGTCTGTCATTGCTGAGGGTGTGTGTGCATGTATGTGTGTGTATTTGTGTGCACACATGTGTGACCAAGAGGACTGCCCATCAGACAAACAAAATGGAAGAAAATCCTTGAAATGCTCAGCGGTGCAGGAGTTGAGAAAGAAGCAAATGAGGAGACAAAGAAGGGAATATCTTTTGTTTCAAGGGTGAGAGAGGAGAAAAGAAAAGAAAGGGTCCAGAGGATAAGGGAGGTTATCTTGGAACTGTTTTCAGCTTCAAAGCAGCATAACACCATCTCCACTTCTCATTCTGTTCGCCAGCCTTTATTGAGGGAAGAAACTTCTGCTGGTAAGAATAGAAAAAAATAAGTAGAATTACAAAGCAGAGAAGAAGAAACGCAGCTACACACTTGACCCTAAGTGCTGGCTGCCCTCTCTGCAGCAGATAGGAAGCAGAGCAGTGAATAAGCCCTATCTTCAAACTAGTCACTTTTGGTTTTTTTACTGTATAAAATTAAAATAAAATCTTAAGGCTTTCTGCTCAGAGACTGACTGACTAGAGCCCCTCTTGGCCAAGAGGATCCCTAAACTGTTCGGCCAGCCGTGAGAAAGGAGATCAGACTTGCGGAATCATGGCCCCTCTCCTTCTGAGACAGTCCTTAGTGACTCACTAACAACCTTGAGGCTCTTCAAGAGCTGCAGTTTCTCAATATACATAACAAACCCCTTGAGTCTGTCTGGTAATTTGTCTCTAATTAATAGACCCTTTACCTTAAGCATTCCTTTTCCCTGACTCCTGGTCATTTAGACAAAGCTTAACTCTTTCAGTCAATTATCAGATAAATAATCTTTAAACCTGAGAGGGCCAGACTAACTCCATTTTGCTGTTTACTGTACAAGCCTGCCCAAGCCCCATTCCTAGCTGTTTACTGCAATTCCTAGCCTCTAGCCTGCGGGGCCGCACCCTGCAGCTCCCCCATTCCATTCCTGGTAACTTAACTGTAACTGTTGATTATGCCTCCTTGGGCAATAGAGCCATAAGTTAACTGTAACTGTTGATTTATGCCTCCTCGGGCAACAGAGCCATAGGTTAAAGTTCCATTTCCTCCCCCACCCCTCACCTGTACCCCTAGTGAAATCACCAACCACCAATCATGAATATAGCTTTACTAGTGAAATCACTAACCACCAATGAAAAGTGTAATCGTACCCCTCTTCCTTTTTTTTTTTTTTTGCTTTCTGTACCCCATAAAACCCCCTTTCACCCTGGGTTCGAGGCTCTACCTTGGTGTGTGCACCAGGAGAGACCAAACCCGGGTTTGAATAAACCTCACCTCTTGCCTTTTACATCGGAGTTTGTCTTGGATTTGTCAGGTGGGGATATTTGGGAGAATTTTTGGGCATAACAAACCCATCTATTACCTGTAAGACCTCCCCTTCCAGATGTCCCACCTTTTTGAGCCAAACCAATCTATGTTTTCCATGTATTGATTTATGACCTAACCTATTATTCCTATCTCCCTAAAACGCATAAAACCAATGTATAAAACACACCACTGCAAGTCCATTTCCTCAAGGCTTCCTGGGTGTGGCTCCCGGTCAAGTTCCTAAAATCTGGCTGAGAATAAGGCTCCTTAAATTATTTTACAAAGTATACTTTCTTTTCCATCAACAACTATTATATGTGGAATTGGTTATTTTAATAATCAGCCAAAGAACCTTTTATAATATCAAGAAAGAAGAGTTCATACCAGGAAAAAAAAACTACATAAATATAAAGGAATAGAAAACATTAAAAAATGCAATATTAAACAAAATTGCTCCATCGACTTGGAGGGAATTATCTCTCAATCTACAATAAAACACCATGGCTTCATAACGTGGCTTTGTCCAAAGATGAGCAGGAGGCAGGGAAATGTCTAATAAATGTCTATTGAATGATTATGGGTTCTTAATTAAATATTAGTTCAATTCTAAACTTGAAAAACAACTTATGTATATATTTGTGGAAAATATTTAGCATAGACTTGTGCCATGTAATGATGTTTTGGTAAACTGTGTGCTGCGGATACAATGGTGGTCCCATAAGATTATAACTGAGCTGAAAAATTCTTATTACCTAATGACATGGTAGCCATGGTAACATCCTACCTTTGCTTAACTCATTGCTCAGGTGTTTGTGGTGATGTTCGTATAAACAAACCTACTGTGATGCCAGTTGTGTATAGCGTATAATACTTGATAATAAAAGACTATTTTACTAGTTTATGTATTTAATATAATTTTTATTGTTATTTTAGAGTGTACATCTACTTATTAAAAACAATTAACTGCCTTAGGCAGGTTCTTCAAGAGGTAGTCCAGAAGAAGGCACTGGAAGACAAGCCCTGTGTCGGACTAGGTTCATATATATAACTGTGTCTTAATTTTCACAGAGAATTTTTTAACGTAAAAATAAATAAAATTAGAAAAAGCTTATAGACTAAAGATCTAAGGAAAGCAAATATTTTTCTACAGCTGTATAATGTGTTTGTAGTTTAAGCTAAATGTTATTACGAAAGTTAAAAGAAATCAAAACATTTATAAAGTAAAAATATTTATAGTAAGCTAAGATTCATTGATTATTTAATAAAGAATATATTTTTGTAAACTTAATGTAGGTTAAGTGTATAGTGTTTATAAAACATCTAAGCAGTGAACAGTATCGGTCTAAGCCGTTACTCTCACTTACGGCTCAGTCACTCACCACAGCAACTTCAGTTCTGTAAACTCCATTCATGGTAAGTGAACTATACGGGTGTACCTTTTCATAATGCTACAAAGCTTAAAAAATTTATTTTCAGATAAGTTTATTTTTATCTAAACTTTCTATGTTTAGATATATTTAAGCATGCAAATATTTACCATTGTGTTCTAATTGCTTAGGGTATTTAGCATACAAACATGAAGTGCAGGTTTACAGCCAAGGACCAATAAGCTACTTCATCTGTGATTGCCTATGTGATGATGCTCACACAACAGCAAAATGGCTCAAGGACACAGTTCTGGACACAATGCTCCAAGCATACCTCCACAGTTAAGTGTCACTTGAGTGTACTAGCTTTTTTTGTTTGTTTGTTTCCTACTTTGCTCAATTTTATGAAGCCATATTGGTTTTTAAAAAGAAATTTAGTATATTTTTGTTATAGAATTTCTTGATACATATTCATAACCAAGATGGTAAGAAGATGGTCATAGAAGGTAAATTATGACTAATCGTCCCAACATCAAAGAGGATGTAGCCAGGGAAAGTATGTGCTCAGAGCCCTCCATCAACCTGTTCTGATGGTGGAAATGGTTGAAGATGTAAACACAGAGGATAAGCTTTACCACTAAGTATATGCCATTATGTCAATGTTTGCATCTCCCCAAAATTCATATGCTGAAATTCTTATTCCCAGAAGTGACCATCTTAGGAGGTGAGGCCTTTGAGAGGTCACTGGGTGGTAAGGGTGGAGCCCTCATGAATGCTCCTTATACAGGACACTCAAGAGAGCTCATGAACCCAACTGAAGGGCATTTCTGAGCTAGAAAGTGAGTCCTTACCAGACACTGAATCTGCCTGCACTTTGATCCTGGTCTTCTCAACTTTCAAGACTGTGAGAAATAAATTTCTGTGATTTCTTTTTCCTTTTTTTTACAATTGTAACCAAAACTTTAATCTGAAGCATTCTCACAAAACATATTACAAATGACAGCATTAAAAAAAAAATTTTGCACAGTAACTCAAAGTTCAGCTCTACAATATACCCTGAAACTTGCAGGACATTGGTTTTTGATATATAACTATTACAAAGGAACTTACGAACCTAATGCAAAGGTAAGCTTTCTTAGAATTTATCAGATTCTATAGTTAAGTAGGCAATCTCTGCCCAGGGTGAAAACTAGTTGATTTTTCATAAACTTCTAATTTAGTACAATGATGCAGCTGCTGGCTTGTTTCACAGCAGCTTTATAAAGACTGCTTGTTCAACTCAAGTTGCATACAATATCCCAGACCTCGGGGAAAAAGTAAATCTTCATTCAATTTTTGCCAGTTTTGTTTCTATGTATTAAAAAAAATAAATAAATCACACTTTAACTGGGCAGGATTTAGAGGTTTATTATCAGTCTATGCAAAACGAAAATTCAAAGCAAATTCAATTTTGCTTAAGGGAACATTGTAAAGTAACAATTCCTGGTATTACATGCCTCATATGATCCATTTCAAACCATAGAGAATTAGACTTTTTGTGTCACTGTTCCAAGAGACAAACAAATTTGAACAGCTAAAACATCTTAACAATGCACCAAGCTTATGAAGTCTCAAACAAAACTTGAAATTTCTGTGCATACTTCTGTCAAATGAAGTTATCTCCTGTACACCACTTCTCTTGCAAATTGGTCTTCTATTTCCTTTCATTTGACCTAGATCAGCTTCAAGACCTAGAGAAGGATCAGGAGGGCTTATGATTTCTCTCCCGAGACAGTGATGTCTCTCTCCTCCTATCTCTGGAAAGGGACCTGCTCCGGCTGCCAGAGAAGCTTCTCCTCCTCAGAGATCTGCGGCGAGATGGAGGACTCCTCCTACGATAATCATCTCGAGGGCGACGACCCCAAGAGGGAGGTGGGCCACGATTTCTACTTCTCTTTTCACCATTGGACAGTTCCACTCTCACGCGGCAGCCACACAGTGTCCTTCTATCTAGCTCTCGACAGCATCAGCTGCATCTCGAAGATCTTCAAATTCAACAAAAGCAAAGCCGGGAGAGTTTCTAGCAGCTCGCACATTTCGGAGTGGTCCATAATAGCCAAAAGCCCGTTCCAATTCAGTCCTATTGCCATTATTTCCAAGATTACCTCCATAAACCTTACAGTCCAACGGACAGGAATCACGATGCATTTCAAAATCGAGAGTTAAAGTGCGGAGGCTCGAGTCTTCACACTCCGATGGATCGTCCAGCTTCCCGCTCCCCTCTAGCCGGACTCCCACACTTGCTCCTCCTTACCCGGCATCCACGAAGTGGCCTATTTCTGTCATTTCTAAGCCACCCAGTTTATTGTATTTTGTTACATATTTTGCCCCTAATGGACTAAATCACCAGAGTTGTATCCACAACTCTATGAAGTCTGTTTTCTATTCTTATTAATAGCTCAAGACTCTAGAGGTTGGCCAAGTTTTTTCCTGAGCCCCTTTCCTTCGTCTTATTGATCTCAGCTCTTGCATCTTACCACTCTGATGATAAGAGCAGTACAGGAAATAAACAAACAAAACCCAAGAGGTTTTTCTTTCAGCACAGAAAAAACTGGCCTGTCCCTCAATCCACGTCATCCTTCTTTCAGACCTCTGCCTGCCGGTTTTAACCCTGAGTCTGTCTGAGACAGGGGCCCTCCAGTGAGCGATCACTCAGAACTAGGCTTCCCGCAGAAACCCCACTGGCAAATCAAAGGGGAAAGAATAGGGAAGAGAAGCACGCAAGTAATCTCTAAGGAAAATAAAAACAACTTCAACAAATCCCAAGAGCCACGGATTTACGTCCCCCAACTCTTTTCAATTCAAATACGTCAGGAGGTTTTGAAGGAAAATACAGTGAAAATGAAATCTTTCATTTTTTCCACATTTTAGTAAAGCCTCTAATATCATACCCTGCATCAGAAAAGCAAATTATATAAATGATGTTGTAGAAATCGTAGGCAAACTGGATTAGAAGAGAATGAAATACTCTACTCTGTGAAAGTATCCTTTCTTACTTCTTATTTTGGAATTACTGTCCTTACCTATGGAGAAACCAGCAACATTCACCCCCAGTGCCCCCGGATGGACAGCACTGTGCCTGGTCCCTGTGATGAACAGGTTAGCACAGTACCGCAGGGCTCCTCTGGGGCTCTTTGCAAGAACTGTACACAAAGGGAAGTGTTTCTTTTCCTCAGATGTTATCATGTTGGGAACACAGGAACCAAGAGCTTCTCGTGGCCATTTTGCAGAATAGTGCCCGAGACAAGACTCAACAGACAGAGGGGAAACCAGGGTTGGAAAGAGAGTCCCAGATCCTGCTATACCAAAAATCAGCCCAGGCCCTGAAATTCTCAATTGTGTGGCCGGATATATCCCTTTTATTTTTTTAATTCATGCAATAGTTTTGTCTAAGACTGATGAAATGAGATTTCTACCATGAAATAAAACAGCCCTGACTGATACAGTCACCCCCAGTTCCAATCAAGTTCCAGTAGAATATTGTTTAATTGTACCAGAGGCCAACTCAAATTGGCTAATTACTATTTGAAAAATAAGATACAGTCCATTTTATTTTCTTATATTAGTTCAATAAATGCTATTAGCAACATAAAATACATTTTTAAATAAGTTGGAAGATTCTGTTATTTTTAAATATGAAAGCGGGGAGCGTTGTTTCATATCTTTGGTGCATAATATTTTCCTAAGTCTTCCAGCATGCCCTTGAATTTCAGAACATGGTGTTCTTTTCCTTCAGGTAATTACATCTGAAACAATCCATGAAGCTATCAAGATGACAACATTATTTGCTTGATAATTATTTCTGTAGAAATCACTTCATGGCTTTGAAAATATTTTTTTCTTCAGTTTTTTTTTTAAATAAATATCCAATGACTTTTTTATATTCAAACACTCAAATTATTTTCAAATATTTTCACATTGGCAAAATACAAAAAGACATTTGCCAAAAAATTTTGCTTGAATTTTTAAATATGTGTGTTTGTGATGGAAACTTAATCCGTATGTTTCTCATCCATTTACAATTAACTAACAAAACTGTTGTTTTATAAGGGTTTGACATCCATTATTTTCAAAAGCATGCTTAAATAATTTCCTTTCTCCTATAGAAACCTAGGAAAGGAAACCTATCTCAATCATCTGAGGTTTGTATTTTCTTATTCTTTTTTTATTTTCAAGTGGCATAATGCCAGAGGATTTACACTCAAAGACAACCTTCTTTTGTAAACTGCTAAACAATTAAAATGATAGGGACGATGGTAGGAAAAGACGCAATCAAAGGGAGACGCCAGAGTCTGTAACAGAGAGGGAAAAGAACTATGATACAAAAGTATAATAAAAGGTTAACAGTGGAATGAATCAGTCTTAAACCCAGTTTTCCTAAACTACTTTCTGTATAACTGGCTTCAACTGATTTCATATTTTGAATTATGGCACATGACTCTTTCCCTCACACAACAGTCATCAAGCGCGGGTAACCCTTGAACGTCCTGGGTTGACCTGTAGGTCCACTTATACATGGATTTACTTCCACCTCTGACACTCCTGAGAGAGGAAGATGAACCCCTTCTTCCCCACCTCCTCAGCCTACCCAAAGTGAGGAAGAGAAGAATGAAGACTTCTCTGATGATCCATTTCCACTTAATTAATAGTAAAAATATTTTCTCTTCTTTTTGAACTTTTAAATGACATGTTTGTGTCTAGCTGCCTTGGTTGTAAGAATATGGTTATATACTGCAAGGCACAGGCAGAGTATGTGTCAGCATAGGGAGTGTGTTTTCAGTAATGTTTCCTGTCCACAGTAAGCTATTAGCAATTCTGTTCTGGAGGAATCAAAAGTTATACGTGTTTTTGTTTTTTTCCTTTACTGTGGGGGAAGTTGGCACCCCTAACTCCTGCACTTTTCAAGGCTCTACTATAGGAGTGCCTGAGCAGGTGCTCACCCAAACCCCAGTGGATCTCTGATATGCATCTCTGCTACTCTCCTCCAACTCCTTTCTTTTTCTTTTTTTTTTTTTTTGCAGTTTTTGGATGGGGCTGGGCTTGAACCCACCACCTCCACTATATGGGCCTGGTGCCCTACTCCTTTGAGCCACAGGCCCTGCCCTCCACCTTCATTCTTTAACCTATCTGTGCCACAGCTGGAGTCAAATGAGTCAGGCGCACAAATAGTATAAGCATAAATTTTCACACTATGTTCAAAACGGTTGAATACTTATCCTATAATCTCTACACAACTTTCTTATTAACCACTAAGAGGAGAAAATTCAGAAAATTCAATTGTCAAATGAAA
>CAUYQV010172061.1:0-10436 GCA_963574575.1 Galagoides demidoff | reverse complement strand
TATGGTTAACTTTATGTGTCAACTTACTGGGCCAGGAAATGCTCTGGTATTTGTTATCCTAATTTGTTTGATGTGTTGCTGGATCAATTTTCATTAGTGATATTGGTCCAAAATTTTCTTTTCTTGTTGGGTCTTTTCCTGTAACCGAACATTTTCAATGACAGAATGTTTAATACCTTAATCTCCTATCATTATTCTTCCATATTGCTAAGTCTTGTCAATTTTTTTCTAACAGAAATGGTTTTTCCCTTTGTTCTGCTTCAAAAAATTGAAGGCGTGGCTTAGCGTTATAAAATCAATACAAATGTCATCATTTTCTTCTGTCTGGGAGGCCTTTTGGTTGAATCTATTATGAAATAACTGGTCTCAGAACAGAGTGAGGAGATGAAGGCAGAGTTTTAGACTGATTTGAGTAAAGCATTTTACAAAGGCAACACATATTTTCACTTAAAAAGCATCAATTCTTCCAAATATATATATGTATAAGGAAAATTAAGGGATCTAGATATTAGGGTGTTGTATCCTCTTTATTGCCACTTTTTTTTCCTTTTTGAGGAGAGGTAAATCTAAGCACATGTTCATTGAAGAAGTTTACGGTGAACTATATGTCATATTACCCCCAACTTTAAAAGACAACTCTACTTCATATTTGTAATTGATGCTGGTTTTCTGAAATAGAATAAAGATGAAAAATCCAAGGCTTTGAAAATTAATCATTTGGCTTCAGGGTATCCAGAGCCATAGAAATCTGAAAAATATCGATGTGGAGGTAGCAAGAAAAGAAAATGACTACAAACAAGAAAATGAAGGCAGGAAATTCAGTCAGTAAATATGGGAAAGGAGTGGTGACACTGATGAATCCATAAAAGAGGAGGGGTAGTAGATGGTGAAATGTTCTCTATTAAAAACGGCTAATAAAATTATCTTTCAGTGATTCAGTTCTATAATACTCCAAACACACACATACGCGCACACAAAAGATGAGATTCTAATGAATGACTATCCCAAACCACCTATCAAGTTCAGTCCTGCACAGTTAGAAAAAAACACACTTCTCTTAGGAACTTGGCTCCAGATTTTGGCTCAAAACCAGCATGACTTAATAGCTATAATTTGCATTTGAATGCAATTAACTGGGCCAGTACTTTGGGGGTAATCAAGTTGTCTGCAATACACATATGCTGTAAACTACAGAAAAGTCCGAGGCACTGAAGGCAAGTCTTTGTTTGAATTTCCCTTCTGTATGGAACTCAGATCCAGGACCACAAATGTAATTTTAGATTTCAAACTCTGTAAAGGAAATCTAACTTTTACCTAATTGTCTATTCTTAAGAAAAGTTGAGCTCCTTGTAATATATTTTTTTCTTGGAAGAATGCTTTCACTGCTTTTATAGAAGTGATTTATGTTATTCTGAAATTTTCAAGTAGTATGAAATGTTACAAAGGAAAAAATAGTTCTCAAACTGAAAAAACTCTTAGCAATATTCCAAATAAGCAGAAATGAGAAAATGTGAAGAAAACACGTACATGATTAAATCTTTGGTTTTCTAGAAATGTTAGGAGTCCTTAAAATGAGTTTATAAAATGTTAAACTGCTTTATTATAAGGTAACTTATTCCTAATATAATTTAAGATCACCTCATTGTTACTCTTCAGCATATATTCTTCATATGCCAACAATGGTTGTAGTGTAATCTGAGATTTACTAAATGTGAATAATAAAACGCATAATGAAACTGACAGGAAAGATCAAAGAGCCAGAATAGAGATTCAAGATGCTTAGATTTTAATTTAGCTCTGGCACTAATCTACTATGTAATATGAGTGTGTGTGTGTGGGGTGCAGTGAGGAGTGCCAAGGCATGATGGTGGTCAAGTCTTCTCTCAGGAATTGTTGTCTAATCTGCAAAATCAATAGAGTGAGCCAGAATTGTAAAATGTCTCTCATCTTCAAAATTATAGAATGCCAGGCACTCTGATTTCCTTCCTGAGTATTTGAAAGCCACCTTTAATAGACGTTGTGGTCTGGACATAGTCTCTCTGAGAACTACAACCAGTAAGCAGAAGATTATCTACAATGAAAACTTGTTTTGTGTTGAAATCAAAGCCTAGCATGCCCTCTTTCTGGTAACCACCAATTTATTTATACACCAAATAAGCATTGGCTGCCCTTCTGGGTTTTCCACAAACCTTGCCTTTTAGGAATTTGCAATCAAGTTGAGGAGTTAGAAAGTGATCATTACCACAATAACAAAGACAAGCAAAATGCAATGGAGATTTGGCAGAAGTAAAGTAAAGCCTCTGGTCCAGGAGAAAAGTCAAATCAGGAAAAGGTCGAAGGAAGAAATGGTTTTTGAGTTGAACCTAAAAGACAGATACGATTTTACCAGAGGTTGTGGGAAGCCTTCTATTGCCTCATATGGAAAACGAAGGTAACAATTATCCCCTTCTAAGGTCACTGAAAGACGTAAGTGAAATAAGGCATGTGAGGCACTTAACACAGTGTTAGGAAAACTGACATTCATGATTATAGCACTGAGAATTAACTTTCTGAAGATTTTTTTTCCACAAAATTCCTGAAGAGATTGTTGTCTAGGCACGCTTTTCCAAAGCCACTTGTTTGTATATGCAGTGGTTATCAAATCCTTTTTCTTTTAATCTTTCTGCTAGCAGCAGAAAGGAAGAGTCAAATAACTTTTAATGACTGATTAGAATGTGGAAACCAGAAATACACAAAGTAGATGGCCTAGAGGGAAAAACTAGGGAGATCGTTGCTGTAATGCATGTCCTAGCTACTTTTTGGCTGCCTGTTTAGAGTGTGGTATAATGAATCTTCCTTCCAAATTTACTTGAGACAGATACAGCTGCAGCATCAGTACCTGCTTTTAAGAACACTCTGTATTTACAGAACTATTTATAATAAAATTATCTAGTTTTCTTGCACGCTTAGTGGGAGCTGGTGCTGTGATTTACATATGATAATCAAAGCTTTTTAATTTCCAAAACAACTCCAAAAGGTAAGAAATACATTACATAGATACAGAAACTGAGACTTGGAAAGGTCTCCTGCAGTGGGGACGTAGTCATCCAGCCAGTGTTGAATGGCCCCCAAATAAGTGTCAGACACTGTTTAGGAAGTTACAGAAACATCATCCTTGCTATCTGGGGTCTCATATTTAAGTGGCAAGAGGCAGACGAATAAGAAAACAAGAAAATATTGGCTAGTGGTAAGGGGCTTGAAGAAATAATGATGGGATAGCAAGTAACTCGGGGTACAACACCAGCTCCATGGTCAAGAATCAGTGCAGTCACATGGAGCCTTGTCTTCAGGAGGGCCCTCCTTCTGCTTTCTTGCTCTCCCGCCACGGTCTTGAACTAATTTTATCTTTGGACTATGTTTTGTAAGTTTGGTCACTTAGCCATGTGAGTAAACAGAGGATGTATGTGCAACATGTGTGTTCTCTGTTCCTTGCTGTACCATTCTTAGGTAGCATTTGTGATCCCTTGTGAGCACAGAGTTCTGTTTGGGCCATCATGGAGAGTTCATTCAATGAGGTTCAAACCCAATAAGAATATATGAGGTAAAGTTGCTAGTTCTATGACCCAGGAGGTAGGGATTTGATACCTTGAGAGGCCAGGCTTCCCTCAAGCCAAAACTTTCTGCCAATGTGAAAAGAAGGTAATGAGATTCTAAAAACCACAAAGACAGGTGAATCCAGTCTGATTCTTTCTTGTTCACATTCCTTCCCCATAGCAGGCAACCATAGGCTTTGAAAATCGTGATGCAAAAGGAAAAGGAAAAACAAGGAAAGATAGTTGTTTTCTTTTTCAATCTTTCCTTCCTTATCTGTAAGCCAAAGGTAGGGATGCGTTAGTAGAATGTACCTGTATCAAGAAATGGAGTAAAGTAGTTTTGTGGAATGTTTCTATCGTTCAATTAAGAGTGAAATACAGATGCAGGTATGAACTCCGAAATGTGAATTGTATGGTTTTTATAATTCCACATATGAATTAAATGCTTTTCTAGTCATGGTTGATAGAATATAACTATATACCATACCCAGTATATAATTCCACGTATGAATTAAATGCTTTTCTAGTCATGGTTGATAGAATATAACTATATACCACACCCAGTATAAGAGTGAATGGTAAAATTCAGGCAAATGATTAACATTTTAATTTTTCTTTAGGGAGAATAATGCTAAATAGCAACAAAGAAAATAGCCCCCGGGCGGCGCCTGTGGCTCAAGGAGTAGGGCCGCTGGCCCCATATACCTAGGGTGGCAGGTTCAAACCTAGCCCCAGCCAAAAAAAAAAAAAAAGCCCCCCAAATACCATGCTGCAAGAGAGCTTAGAAAAAAGGAAAAAACTTGATAAATTTCACATCATTTTTTCCTCCTTTTTTAGATTACAAGATCCCATGCATTTTCATTTTGCACTAGGTTGTGCAAATTTCAGGTAGTTGGCCTTTGTGGGGAGCTACTTTAGATCAGGAGATCAGGGGAGGCATCTGAGAAAACAAGATTTAAGCTGATACCTGAAAATCCAAGAAGAGTCAACCATGGGAAAGGTCTGGAGAAAGAACATTCCAAAGGAAATACCTAGGGCAAAGACCTAAGGCAAGAAAGAACTCGTTGTGTTCAAGAAATAGAAAGAAGATCTGTCTCACTGAAAAGTGTGATTGAGGCACAGACTGGAGAAGGATGAGATCAGACTTGGGAGGGGCCAGAGTGTGAAGGGCCCTAACATCTAAAAGAATTTCTTCCACCTGGCGTGGTGGCTCACACCTGTAATCCTAGCACTCTGGGAGGCAGAGGCAGGTGGTCTGTCTGAGATCACAAGTTTGAGAACAGCCTGAGCCAGAGTGAGACCTTGTTTCTAAAAAATAGCTGGGTGGCGGGTGCCTGTAGTCCCAGCTACTTGTGAGGTTGAGGCAAGAGAAAATCACTTGAGCCCAAGAGTTGGAGGTTACTGTGAGCTGTGACGCCATGGTATTCTACTGAAGGCGACAAAGTCTAAAAAAAAAAGAATTTCTTCCGTTGTGTTAGGTAACCGTTGGAAAGTTTCAGGCATGGGAAAGACATAAATGATGTACGTTTTCTTGTTTTTTTTTTTTTTTTGAAACAGAGTCTCACCATGTTGCCCTTGGTAAAGTGCTGTGATGTCACAGCAACCTGAAAACTCTTGGGCTTAAGTGATTCTCTTGCCTCAGCCTCCCAAGTAGCTGGGACTACAGGTGCCAGCACAAGGCTCAGCAACATGAAGTATGTTTAAAAGGTCATTCCTCCTGAATTGTGGATGCACAAGTGAACTCAATTCATCAGACTTTTATCACAATTTCTTATTCCACTTATGGCTTTTCTTCTTTATCTCCCTGAATAGATGGTAAGCTCCTTGTAGGCAGTGACATGATCTTATTCTTCTCCATATCACTAGTGGCCTGCATTATCTGCAAATAGCAGTCCCTTATTAAATATTTATTGAATGAGTGAATGATTGGAGTAGGATTTAAACCACTCTGTGGTCACCGCTCTACCCATAGAACTTTCTTCAAAAGAAGATAATTAATTGGATGAGCCATAGGAAAGGCATTTTAGCAGCTGTGAAGAAATTTGGAGTAAATACAAAATAGGTCATTCGTTCTACAACTTTTGAAATTTGGAAGAAAATTGCTGACTCGGTTAAACTCAAATATGAATTTGAATCTTTGCTCTGCTTCTTCCTGAAACCATGTGCAATATGAATGCAAAGCCACAGCTATTACTGGTGCTGATGTTTTGGCCAGAAAAGTTCCAGTCTGGTTGTTTGGGACTGAAATTGACTGGAGACATATTTTGATTGGTTTATTTGGCATGTAAATATTATGCTGAATTAATGGTTGATGTTTGAAACAGGTCTCACATAAAGATCTGACCTTTTCTCTTGAGAAGTACTGAACATATATACAAACAAAAATGTGGGAGCATTGGGTTTGCATTCTGTCACGCAACACTCGGCTGAGGCTGGGAAGGGGATTGTGTCTCTATTTTATCATAGTCCTTATGTTGCCTGCTGCACTCACTTGAGGCACCTGCTGGTTCCTATAGGCATTTGTGTTTGTGATCGCTCTTACTGAAACTTATACAGCAGACCCCCACCTCCCTACATTGACCACCTCCTTAACTTTATCTCGTTTTCATAGACCGGACATGTACCACATGTACTCAATGTATATTAGGCCCAGTTGCTTATGTTGACCACCTCTGTATGCTGACCAGTTTGTTACAGTCCTTTGGGTGCTCAACTTACGGAGGTTCTATTCAATACGAAAATTTTATTTATTTATTTATTTATTTTGAGACAGAGCCTCAAGCTGTCCCCCTGGGTAGAGTGCCATGGCATAGCTCACAGCAACCTCCAACTCCTGGGCTCAAGTGAGTCTCCTGCCTCTGCCTCCCAAGTTGCTGGGACCATAGGTGCCCACCACAACGCCTGGCTATATTTTTTCAGTTGCAGCCATCATTGTTGTTTGGCGGCCGGGCTGGATTTGAACTCGCCACCTTAGGTGTATGTGGCTGGTGCCTTAGCCACTTGAGCCACAGGCGCCAAGCCTTATTTATTTATTTATTTATATATTTGAGGCAAGGCCATGCTCTGCCACTCAGGCTGGGAGTGAAGTGGCCTCATTATAACATACTCCAACCTTGAACTCCTGGCTCAAGTGATCCTCCTGCCTTAGTCTTCTGAGAAGCTGGGACTACAGGTGCAGGCCACCATGCCCAGCTAATTTTTCTATTTTTAGTAGAGACGGGGGTCTCACTTTGCTCAGGCTGGTCTCAAATTCTTGGTCTCAAGTGGTCTTCCTATCTATGTCGTCCTTCCAAAGTAGTAGGATTACAGTGAGAACTTAATTCTTTAAAAGAGGGTAAATGGTACAAATTACTCTTGTTTTCTTGCTAGCTGCACTTAGCTATCCCAGCCTTCCTTGCAGCTTTTATCAATCCAAGAGGCAAGGTGGCCAGTCTAGATCCAGCTAGATATGGGCCTGCCAGGGCAGGATGAAACGCAGCTGCGATTTGTTAATGGATAAATACTCTTCTATTTCTAGTTAAGCGTGACTGTTAAGACTTAGGGATAGCGAGATTAAGGGACAGAACAAATTTACAATCATCTGTAATTATATATCCCATGGGCCTTCCCATGGGTTTAAATCCTTAAACGCTCTTGTTTGTTCCAAAGCGTGCCACCTTTCTGATCTACGCTGCTGAATTACTGCTGAAAAGGATAAGGTGTGTGATTTTAGATCGCAGCTACTTGGGATAGTGCCTTTATTTGGATAGTGCCATTTAATCTATGACAGTATTTTGTACGAAGCCACATGTTTATTTACAGAAATGTATGGGGCAGTCCACAAAAGATGCTCTGTGGCAAAGCTATAATAAAGGCTGTTTCCACAGAGCTAGCTAAAGGCATGTGGAAGCACAATAGTGACAAACAGAAGCCACAATGGGTCAATGTTGACAGAATCCCAGGATTGGGAGGTGCTTTTTAAAGGCCAGGCGAGACAGAAAGTCATTTTGGAAGGATTTGCTACCCAGCAGGTCTCGGTGGATACTGAGTGTGGGGAGCACTCGGCAGTATCAGGGTGCAGTCCATTCTCCAGACTACAAATAATTGAACAGAAACTCATTCAGGCGTCTCCGAGTAAATCATTTCCTTGTCCCACACCAACTGGTGAGCCCGCGACGGACTGCAGGACGGTCCAGCTGCCCAGAGACAGTGGACAAACCCTGGGGCAACCCCCGAGCGCCAGTTTAGCATGAATGACCGAGTCCAGGGAGGGACGGTGTTTAGCGGGGGCCGGCGAAGGGGGTCAAAGTCCGAGCTGGAGAGAGGACAATACGGCTCAGCGTGGAGACAAAGCCGAACCAGAGCGGCAGCTGGCCGGGTCCTGGCACGCTGCTGAACCGAGCTCTGATTCGAGAAGGGACAGTGGCACCAGCGCGTGCAGCGCCGCTGGGTTCTCGCAGAGGAGCCCGGCTGGGCGCGCGGACTGGTGGCCCTCGGGCGCGGGCGTCCCTCCCCCGCGCGCCTCCCCGCCCGGCAGCGCCAGGCAGTGGCCCGCGGAGGGCAGGGCGGGCCGCGGGCCGGCGGGCGAGGTGGGGCCGGGCTGACGCAGTGCGGGCCCCGGAGCCCCGAGCGCCCCGGCGGGCGTGGAGTCCCCTGCCCGGCCGCCAGGAGGCCGTCGGCGGCCTGCTCGCCATTCGAGCGCGCCTCGTCCCCGCCCCAGATCTGGGGGCTGAGCGGCGGCGAAGGGGCGGGCGCCCGCGAGCGCTGAATCACCTCCTCCTCCTGCCGCCTCAGCGCCGCCGCCGCCACCTTTCCATTCAGTCGCCCAACATGGCTGAGGCGCGGCGGAGGTGAGCCGGCCGCCCCAGCCGCGCCAGCCCCCTGCGACCCAGCGCCTCAGCTCCGCGGCCCGGGGGCCCGGCCGCCGCCCGCCGCCGGCATGTGGGGCGCCCCGGACGAGAGCTCGGTGCGGGTGGCTGTCAGGTGAGGACGTGCGGCGGCGGCCGGCGGGCGCGGGCGTAGGGCGGCGCGAGGACTGCCATGGCCCGGGGCACCGGCTGCCGCCCGAGCGACCTGAGGGCCGGGTCTGCGGCCGGGGACTGAGGCGGCGGGTGCCCGCGGCGGGGCGCTCTCCGGGGCACCCCGCTGACCTCCCGCCGTCTGCCTTTGCAGGTGGCTGGCGGCTGTGCAGCGCCGGTCCCCGCGGGCGTCCCGACTCTCTCTCGGGGGTGAGGGCTGTCGCCGCCCGCCTGCCCCGGGTCCGTGCCCAGGGAGCGGTCGCCTCGGGTTTGGCCGCCCTGGGCGATGCCTGGAGGAGCGGCTTCTGTGCTGGGCTGAGGGATTTTGGTCTGTTCTTTTTTCATTAAAGTGTCTGTCATACGTGTACTCGCAGCCCCGGCCTTCTGAGGCAGGAGACAAAGCATCAGATTGACAGCGCTGGCGACCGCAGGGCCCGCCGCGCGCCCGCCAGGCTCTGCCTGTCTGTGCAAATGGGGCGTCTGTTTAAGCATCGCGGGGGACCAGATGGCCACAAGCGAGGGGGTAGAGGAGACAGATGTGGCCTCTTAGGTATTGGTCTGGGGGTGTACCTAGGGTTCAGATTCACCCGAGGATACCCCTGGAGAAGCACGAAAACTCTCAGAGGAGCCAGGGTGAAATGCGTGGCTGGGTGAAAGGTCCTCAGGTTAAGCGGGGTGGACCCAATGTAATAGGAACGTTATAGGCGCCGGCGTGTGCGTTTGGAAATACTAGGTCCCTCAAAATTACGAGCTGTATTTTGGGCCATGACGGATGCTCGAGTATTCAGTGCAGTTTAGGCCGTTTTGGTGCATATCGAGAAGGAGAGCTCTGACAGTTGCTCATGGAAAATTGCAACATCATCACAGTGTCTGAAAAATTAATGAAGCATTCATCGTGGAGTGAGTGCGTGCCTTTCACAGCCAGGAGATCTACTGTTAATTCACTCCGCCGTGTTTATCCTGTAAGGGTTATACAAATAAACTGTCCTCCAAGAAATCCGAAATTATTACAAACCTTCCAGTCTTGTAATCTTTCTGGAAAATTAGTTTTAAAATTCTCTTATGTAAGTATTTTCTGTAGTTATTATTTTAGTGACGAATCTTGGTTAGGGATGGAAATGGGAGTTTTACATGCTATATACCTTGTATCTTTACAAATCAGTTTAAAGAATGAAATGAATTTTATGGAGAAGGACATTGCCCCTCCTGGAGGTGACACTTTTATGACTGTTTAGAATCACCTTGTAGAAAGCTTTTTAATTTGGCCTTCTAGGTTATTCTAGGACTGCTTAGTCAGATATTATTCCTCATGGACACTACTTCCCTTTGGGTCTTTTAATACGAATTAGTGACTGCACCAGGGCAGGGGAAGGGAATGAGAAAGACAGAAAACCCAGTAAGAGGCAGTTTTATTAGCTGATCTGATCAAGGAAAGTGAAGGTGGAGCATACAATATTAATGAAAACAGGTGATTTGGCTGTAAGCAAAACTATTCTTAGAGATTTGAGATTTTTATGCATGGATTCTCTAGAATATCATAGAGCAGTTAGTTGACCATTTTACTAAGTCTGATGATGCTTCCAAAGGGGGCAAGCAGCCACAGATGACCCTAAAATGATGTTGACTGATACATAACTTGGGATTGGTTTAGGTATGCCTATTACGACCTTTTGGGTGAATGAATGTGGGTCTGATATTTGGGGGATAAGCTTTATAGAATCCTTTTTTTTTTGAGATGGAGCCTCAAGCTATCCCCCTGGGTAGAGTGCCATGGCATCACAGCTCATAGCAACCTCCAACTCCTGGGCTCAAGCGAGTCTCCTGCCTCCACCTCCCAAGTAACTGGGACCACAGGCACCCGCCACAA